>MU122709.1:0-15093 GCA_014904905.1 Wilcoxina mikolae CBS 423.85 | reverse complement strand
AACTGTCACACAATTATGAACAGGCCATGGTTACTTCTGCAGTTACCTATACAAAATACCAACAAACTTTGTTGACTCCCCACACTGTCCATATCGCTATGGAGGTCCCCAGTTACCAGAACTTTTTCTTTTGTGATGCCCCTTATAACATCGCGAAAGACACAGAATGGGGAAAGAAATTTGAGTGGTTCACCCTCGATATCCTGGAAGTATCTTCTATATACTGACAAGGCAATGCAACCTTTGAAACATTTTCTGCACACCACAAATATACCAATATGAAGGTGGTACTTGGGCCAATTCCGCGATGATGAATACCTTGGGAAGGGTAACAATCAGATTGTGGGTCAGGGAACTGTCAACAATGATGTAGAGGACCATCAGAGCGAGAGTGGAGAGGATGATGTGGGGCAGGGGGAAGAATCATAAGGGGATGGTGTGGTGAGATAGAGTAAGCGAAGGAGAAAGGGAAGGGTGGAGGAGGTGAAACTCCAGGGGGAGAGCCCACATGATATGCAGAACCAGGCCAAACGAAACTGACAAAATTCTCACTATTGTACTAAGTGTGTTACAGACCACTATGATTGTTTTCGAATATTTCATTGTAACTAGGGCAGGGTTGACAGGAGGCTGCGAAGCGGTGCTACCTAGCCAGGGGTTTTTCGTTTTTCCTTTGTTCGGTTTCACTTGTCATGCTTGTTCATGGTTATTTGTTTGTAGTTCACCGGCCATAGCCTGCGGGCTGCATGCTGTATGATGAATAAATAAATAAATAAATTTGATCCCGGATCAGTGAATACGTCAAACCATAGACACTGAGCCATATCACCCTACCTAATCACAATTGTAACCTGATTAGACTGATTTGTTAATATTATTTTCTTGGTACTGGTCTTGGATGGATCATTATCGTAACAATATGGTATCCTGCCATTTAAAATCTCAGGTGAATAATTCATCATTCAGATCCATGCACCCACTCATTGACACCTCAAATGCCAATTGAGCAGGTTGTTCAACACATGGAATGGAAAACCTTTTGATTCAACAGGTTGTGTAAAAACTTTCTTTTATATAATGCAGTATGAAAATAGGAAGTGGTTCACACAATGCTAAGTCTGGTGTTTAGTGTCTGTCAGAAAGTATATTCAGGCACTTCAAAATGTAGATATAACAATCATATTGCATTTCTGTAGGTATTTAATTCATTTGGTTCAGGAAAAGGTGACGGGGGCGACGTTTGAAGTAAGTCAGAATCACTGAAATGATGGTATTTCGGGTGAATACCTCTAGGTGTATGGTGAACCCAATCCTTCATGTGGCTTGCAATATGCTAAAGGGCCTGTATAATAAGGTGGGTGCAATAGTATGGAGGGTCGCATTGAATGAATTTATTAAGTCAGTTGACAGTGAAGTCATATTTTAATTTACCATGCTGGAACAGTACAGTATTCTGATCGTAGTGAGGGTAGCTATCCTATAGACACGTAGCGGTGATGGTAGATATCATACACATAGGTTGGATACCTGAATTTATAGATGGCCATATACCAAGAGCATTATCTTATATGGATAGTACAATCGAGTTTAATATTGAGATGGGGCTCTTCAGACACTTAAACTTCGGTGTTCAAATGAGAGTAGGCAACAAAACGGATTGAACTGAGTTGGATCACTCCGAAGCTAGATTCGTTGGTATTCAATTCGAACCAACTCTAGTCACCAACAGTTCACTTTCCAAGGCTCTATATCCAACCCACCTGCTTGGCAGATCATAAGCAGTTTGTAAGTGATCTGTGACAAAATGTGTGCAAAGCATCGGAGCTTGCAACGGGCATAATATGTCTCGTTATTCATATTGCCTGAACCTCATATGTTCTGTTAAACACTGCTGTTGTTGCGGCTGTTTACTTCACCTCACTGAGTTTGCGCAAGTTGTGATACGACCTGTTACATAGAAGTTCAAACAACTTCCCCATGCACAAAGATTGGGCCATGTGCTTTTATAGTGGCCATCAACTCGCAGTAGTCAATTGATTGTTTATGTCACACACTTAATTCACAAATTTATTGATAACTATATACCAAAGAAAACAAGGTAGATCTTGGATGCTGTGGGAACAGCAGTTGGAGATATACATGCACAGGCATTACGAGCTACTGCATGGGCAGAAATGATTGACACAGTCTGAGTGGAGACTGTTAGGCTTGGCTGTATCTCGGTTGCGGGACAAGATGGCGACTGGGGTAGCTGGAGATAATTATGCTGGGCTGGCTCTGGACTGGATAGAAGCTATTGAGGAGGGGCTGACTGGAGACTGTCGAGCTGGACTGGATGTCGGCATGCTATCGGCTGCATGGATATGTTGCAGCTGGGCTGGCTCTCGTCCCAGCTGATGCGATCGAACTGATCTGAACCGAAGCATTAGCATATTGTACAGTGTTCAATTAGTTGAACACTGAGAACTGCAAATGCATCTGGGAGTGGCACGTTCCATTCAGGCTTCTGAAAGGGGTCCAGCTGGGCTTGCTCGCGTCTGGCTGAAGATAATCGAGGTGGAATGGATCTAGGCTGACTGTATGCAATCAAGGTGGGGTGAGCTGAACACAATCTTACTCAGGTTGAGCTGGCTTCAGTGTTCTGAAGTCACCAGGGTGGACACAGTCCCGACTGATGATCTGTTGACCGGTCAGATAGAGGCCACCAAAACAAAGCACTTCACTGAACTTGCCCTGCATAGGCCATCTCTCTGCAATCTGTGCACGACGTGCAGATATGTACAGATTTGCAGGGTTTATACTTTGACCTTCAGAAGCAAGCATTAATTTGCAGAATTGGCAGGGTTTAAACTTATATTTGCAGTGAACCACACTACAACTTCAGATTTGTCCAATAACATTCATTGGCTGGCATTGACCCTCACTGGCCTGCAAAGTCCTTGTGCGGCCTGCACGGATGTGGCAAGGTGTGAGAGATTTGGAATCATAATGTGCAGTGAATGTATTGTTTGGATGATAATGGTAACCAGGTGAAGCAGTACCTGAGGAATGTGAAGGTTAATATTATTGATAATCAGTTTGTTTTGGTCTTTTGAGTCCCAGGATGTGATAAGAGTAACACCATTAGCCACCGGATATTTGCAGTCCGGTCTGGGAAAATCCCTCTGATTAGCCACCGGCCTGGTTCAACAATTTCATGACTAACATTGGAACAAACCCACACAAATTATCCTCAAAGCTGAACCATCTGAACTATTCCGAAAAGTGGCAGGCTCTGCCTGTTTGAAGAAATTTTCACTCATATTAACAAGTAGAAGCTTCAAAAAGCGACGATGACACTTAGAACATAACGTTTGCGAACCTTGTGGAACAAACCCAAACATTTGATGATACTTCATGGCAAACCAGATACCACATTGTTTTGATTGTCTATCTCTGTTGAATATATACCACAAGTGAAGACCCCTAACCCAGATCTAAATCTTGTAATGAAATCAGTTCATCAATTTTCATGAACTAGAGCAGTTCGTTGCCAACACTAGTTCATATTTACCTTCATCATTTGAGGGTTCTCTATTTAATATTGCTAGGATGTTGATGGAGTGATATATGCTGTGCAATTCCCCAGAATAGGCATAAAGTTCAAAAACATAAGGTGTATTTACATGAAATGAACAATTAAAATGATTACAACATTGCGATATCAGTGCAGCCTGCTTGATCAAAATGTGAAAGTAATTGTTCATTGAATGTATAATAGAAACCTTGGATTTATATATTTCATCTTTTTCAGAGTGGTTGATACAAGAAACCGGTGAGATCACATAATATAACTTTGTTTTGGTGCCAGGACAGATGTTGAAACTCATGACAGTCTGGCAAAAGGCGAAATCACACTACCTGAGGAGGCATATAAACTGTTAGATATGCCAGTGACACTTGTTTTGCAGGATATGGCCGGTCACACATATATGTGTCACCAATCCTCAACCGAATTTTTGAATTTGACAAAACATATATAAGGATCAATCACAATCAGAAAAACAATATCACTTTAATATGAAAACAAATCACAACATCGAATTTCCCTATAAAAGCCATTGTTGCAACTTGTATGATTATTTGGAATATTATGTGGATTGATTATATGGGAAGCGATGTGTCACTAGTTGCTTCTAACCTGCATAGCGCCAAAGTATATATGGTTCTATTACCAACAGCTTCAACTCTTGTTGAATCGGCTCAACACTTTCTCAGATCTTATCAACATCTAAATATTCCATGATTGTAATGATAAACGTAGTTCTGTAGATATATAAGCGCAAAAATGGTGGCAAATGAGAATAAGTGAAAAAGATATCAATTATGATTTAAAGGAAGCATGATAATCGGTAGCATGTGAAAAGTACTTCCAATTGTATCTATATATGACAGGCACCTATCTGTACTCGGTTTCCAAGTACACTTACCGCGTCAAGTGCACCTGGGGCCATCAATATAATGATTGTATATTGTGCACAGAATATATTCTGCTTTCTGTACTCTCACTTTTGTGTTTTCCCAATCTTCTCCATTGGCTCATTCTTGATCTCTTTGACTCTCCCAACATAATTATTAGCATTTGACACAATAACCATATTTCTGCCTCACACTATTTTAGTAAGCAAGATATATAAAGCTCGCTTAGCTGCATTGGTTCTCAAGAACATACTATATATCGCTTTATTACAGCCACCCTATTGGTAGAATCAAACATAAATTAAACTTACTTCGCAAGAGGGTACTTGTACAATATTAATAACAATACCTTACTATCATAATGTATGTTCTTTTCTAGTCAATATTTGCAACCATACTTAAACTAATATTCACATATTCACGTGGGCCTATAAGATTTCACTATTACTTGTTTTCAGTAATTGAAAATATATAACTGAGATAAATTTTCGAATTCCTCTTTGTTCAACACCCATTACTTCCCACGACCTACAATCAGGGAGACGTCAAATTGAAGTGAAATGGTATACACACAATCTAGCAAAGTGAATTTATGATAAACATAAGTTCAAAATTAGCAACTGAACCCTCATACACATTGTTAAGTGAGAAATCAACAATTTCATTCAAGCGACACACTCAACCAAATGTTCTAAAGACATACACAGGCCCCGGAACCCTACTAATCGTATCAGGCGTTTTAGGAGGCGGCAATGCAACAACCTCAGAACATTGAATGAAGCGAGGCAATTCCCACGGAATATCCCCTCCGACTGAACGAAAAGGGCATCTGATTTCAATCAAATAACCTGCCTGAATAGAGGGATTCTAGTGCACTGCAGTTCATTGCAATAGGCTACGGAATTCCAACAATATGAATAAAAATGACAATAGGTTGACCTTTGCATTGACAAAGTATAGTTCATTTGACAAAATCATGCAGTGACTATGATCGGTGACAGTTGTTGGAATAATTGTTCATTGATGTTGGATATCAAGCACAAGGAAATTCAGTGATCACACAGCACTACAGGAGGTGCACCATATAGATCTGCACAATACTGAGAATACCATATGCACCATTGAATATTGATGAATAGGACAGAATATTTGAAGGATTGTAACTATCGATTCACCCTGAGCGGTAAATGTAAAAATAAATACAGTGCAAATAGATAAATACGTTCGATTGAACGGTAATTTGTAGTTCTATTGGATAGTCTCAACCTTGTTGACCGACTATATAGATCATGTTGATAAGACACGTAAACCTCACCAGGGAACATAATGCTTAAATTCATATAGAATGCAACAAACCACCCTGTACAAAGGAGGTTATGGTATCCTGTGGGCATAGATTTAGAGATGACAAGGTTAAATTAATCAATTCGACTTTTCCTAGTCTTTTGTTTTCTCATTTATTGGATCTTTTTGCAGCACACATGATGTCAGGATAAGTTGAATATTCAACCTCTGAAAGGTAGCTTTCCCTTTCCAACAGATAATCGAAATGTGAGTTACAAGGAGTGCCAATCCCTAGTGGAATGTATCAGGCCATATGAAGTGAAATAGTATTGGATTGTCTGATGTTTCATGTTGAAATAAGGATATGCAGACAAGGTGCTCTATAAGTGAAGATGGAAATATTGGAATAGATGGTTACATGTGGTGATGTGACTATCCAGTACATTGTACTTCCAATCAGAGCTCACAAACACAATGTATTACATGCTCTTATCATCATGATCTCACAAATTCTCGATTGAACATGTGCTACAATATTTACATTCTTTTATATAAGTTCCTCTAAGTACACCATTATACTCTCTGTTCACTATGAATGAAATTTGTGTTTATTTTGCATTTGAATGGCTTTGCAAAGCAATTTCTGGTTTTGCATATTCATGAACATGTTCGGATATATGCAATCCATGGAATTCAAATAATGCTGCAGTGAACCAGATTCATGATATCTGCTATTGAGAACTCCTAGCTGCATCATATTTTACCTAGTATCCTACAATATTTTTAAGTATTCTGCAGGAATCAAATCACAGGATATGGAATCATAGAGCAGTAGCAAACCATTTCAAAGAGCTTGTGTGAATAACTCATACATGATACCGACCAGTTATGACAAACAATACTGTCTTTTACTTAGTAACACCGATAGTAACAATGATTCTGTCACTCTGACACCAGTAGCAATGAGTGCATGCATTCACAAAGTTGATGTCAGAAAACATCTCTCTTATCTCATCACGCCTGACAGGAAGCCCCCCAGCCACAACGATTCATTTCCCCCAACCACAATTTCTTGTGTCCTTCAAATAAAGGAATAATACAATAACCTCTCTATCAATGCAATTTCTAACAGCATTATACTGATAAACAGCTTGGGAAGCATTATTGTACACCATCAACGCTCCTCCTCTGTAATTAATTACGCTTGGGATGACATCCTTGTCCACCATGATATACACTCATGGTATTTGTTCCAAGTTAGCAATCTTAACGCCAAGACTGTAATCAATGCTGTTTGTCAACTATATCTTACCATTGTTATATGTTGAATTCTTGGGTATCTAGTGTTTTCTAGTATTCTCTGTCTGCAGCCATGTCAAGCAATATCCCAGAACAGTGATGTCTGCCTGGCCACCTGATACAGGGGAATGAACAGACTAAGCAACTAATTTAATATTCTATAAATTCAAAGTACAGTCATTCTCCCTCAATATCTGGATGCACACTTTTTCCATTCCTCTGGTAAGTATAAGCAACACATAAGGCATTTGAGTACTGCAGAAACTTCTTGTCACTATCTTGATTATCAGAGGGGGGAAGGTTAAGTTGACAAGGTTGAAAAGATTGTAGTAAGTCGCAAATTATAGTTGGACGTATCAGTTCCCTGTAACACATACAGGAAACTCATTATCAGATATCTTGGAAGTAGTTAAGCTACGTATCTGGCCATGGGATTTTTCTTATCTACCAATATAAATTGTTGTAGATAGTTTTGGTGTAATATCTATGAACAGATTTCAGTTTTCACAGTACTGGTTTATTCTGAATGTAGATGAATAGATGAGATTATCATTTAAATAAAGAATGGCTAGACGATTACAATTGGCCAGCCTTACTGAGATTTGCCAATGATTGTGTAACATCCTAGGATTGGTGTTGCCAATGAAGCGGATTGGTTAGTGGCGGATGAAACAGATCAGGCGTTCGAAGCGGATTTGATCTAAGGTTTGGCGAAGTTCTGAAATTTGCCAAAACTATTGTACCAACCATTGCATTTTGAAAAAGAATAGGTAAGTGTGTTATTGGCCCGATTAGCTCGATATGTAGGTCATCCTGTTTTGCATGCAGTTAGCTACAAGATAAACTGAAAATCCAGCTGACCAGACATGAACTCACTTATATATTTCAGTTTGCAGTTGTAGGCCGAAATGGTGGGGTTTGAGCCGAATGGCTTGCCAAGAATACGCATCTCTTGACCAGAACCGGTTCGTCAATGGTATGAACATCTCACAGTTCATTGCCGATACTACCTATTATATCACTCATTTGTTAAACAAGTTGTGATACCTCATTGCATGTTCAGATTCCAAGTTATGTTAACTAACAATTTTCAACTACATCAGCTGTACAAAGATATACCCCACTCAGTTCATACTATACATTGCAACATGTTTTCTTCCTGTTGCCTGGTTTTGCTTCAATACAATAATTGTTCTGAGGCCCTGATCATCATGTTTCCAATATCCTCACTGACCAAACAATTAGGTCAGTTTTTCAATTTGATCGTACCTCTGAATATTGTTTGGATGGTGGAATGAATTATATGCTCATCAGTTATGGCATATGCGGATCCTGGTCTATACTCCCTACATGTATTGCCACTAAGAGTTCAACATCTCGATACCTCCCAATAATAGCAACTAATATTCATTATTTCACAAAATGGCTGTTTGGCTTCATTCTGGTGATTTCTCCCCTCGAAACACAGACTTCAAAATTGGTGGTTCAAAGGACATCCTCTATGCTCTTCCTCAGGCGTTGCCAAAGGGTACATTATTTGAATCTGCAGATTGAGGACTATGCAATTGTATACTGCCCAAGATTTCTCTTCAATAGAGATTTTAACTAGAATAGTTCTGCTTGTGATTGAGTTTGGTTGGTTTGATCAGGCACTTTCCACCAACTGCATCTTTACACCCTCCCCATATTGTTACAATGCAAATACCAGGCAGAATGGAATCTTCTGGACCACTGGTCTAATAAATTACCTAAGTTTTTAATAATCGTAGTGGTTTGTTCATTTGCAAATTCACTTTTGAATTTGCATACACATATTACTCTGTATCGGAATATGGAAAAGGTGTTCTCAATTTCAATCCTGCAGTACCTAATATTAACCCTGACTGCTAAACCACTAACTCTTACCTAAAGAAAAGTTGTAACAAAATCATGTTTTCCATATAAGCTTATATAACCCATATACAATTGTAGCTGTTTCATAGGCAATTGAAGTTATGCCTCAGGGTATTGATTGCCCAACTCCTCCCGAATGAAAGTCTGCCACAAGGACACATGGTTCTCCCAATATGGTCATGAGTCTGACCGCTGCTACCAAATTTATTACAATAATGACTTTGTCAACTACACTCTTTGTGATAATTGCCATTCAACCTGTCTCGTTTCCCTCTCAGCAACAAATATTGGCTGTATGGCCCCAATGGATTTATCACCCATTTGGGATATATTAATTAATGATTGCCAGGTGTCAACACATTGTGTGCAGTGGACATTTCACAATTAATAACTTTATACTCAAAGGGAAACAATATCTTTTGATTGTGTTATACAGTTTTTAACATTGAGTAATGCAGTGCAGTCATCTGAGTTGGGGGTTTGAAGAAGTTGTGGGATAGATTGAGCTTGAGGAGGCATTGGTGTCGGTCAGTATTGATAGCCAGACTTAAATCCACACCCCTGACAGCTTTTCAGTCATGGGGCAGCACATTTGAAACAAATGTGAATGGGTCATAACATGTCAGAAATTTTGTTTTTTGTCTTCTGATACAGAAAACCATGATGGTACTAATAAGAATATTAATTTCTCATTCAACCTGTACTGTATATACACCCTCTGCATACATTTTGTCTGCTTTTCAGCCTTTGAACATTTCAGTCATTGAAGCTATTTGTTCAGTCTCAAAATGATTCACATAACAATGGCACTTCAGAAGGCATCGACCTCAATCCCAACAATTGTACCAGTCACTTTGGAAGATATCTTCTCAAGAGTATATGCCGTGAACAATACACTTAGGACACTACACATGCAGTCTATAACTGCGAATTTAGACTACAACTTGACAAATAAATAGTTGAACCACTGAGATTGATTCAATATCTACACCAAATTGATCTTTTTCGAATTCAGCACTGCTGCAGGCTCTGCCTGCACATATGAAGTAACCAATCAAATATTTCCCCTAGCCCCTGTTATTTCTATTACAATTCATTTTCAAATTAATCAAAGTTATTGTTGCCATCCATACCTATTATTAGTGTTTGCCATGAACCATCAGCAGTTCATACCATTAACAAACTGATTTGGTTCAAGCAAACCAAGATCTTGGCAAGCTATTGGCCTGAAACCCCACTATTTCGACCCACAATTGCAAACGAAAAAAAGCGGACTAGTTCATGTCACATAGGCTCGATTTGCCGTTTGTCATGTAATCAATTTGACTCACAGCTGAATGATCTAATATGGAGTTTCCCGAAGGGGTTTTTGCGCACTGTACAGCAGTTCTAACACCTGTACTCTGTGGCTATCATGGTAATTGTAAGCTAGTGGGCTCATTCTTCCCAAATTACTAAAGGGACGTACGCTAGCAGCCTTTGCATATGACCGGTTGCTTAATAGAACTTCAGCTTCGCTCTGTCTTCGTTCGCTCACGCCTCAGAATATATTTCTATATGTACACAAACCTTGGGCAAATATGTTTGAGCCAAATACATACGCGACAGGAACGAAAGCATGAAATGAATGGATAAACAGCATGACACCAATACAGTAATACTAAGTTTCAACGAGGTTGTCCTCATGTGGTAGCCGAGGATGCCAGTGTGGCCACCACTCCTTCCGGACACATTGCTACCGCTTGGTTGTTCCAGGCGTTCCTTACCTTGCTCCCATTGGCCGCCTGTAATATCTTCGGCTTGGTCTTAATTGTTCTTGTCAGCTCGCGCCTATCCCATCGCGTCCAGTAGCCTCCTGTCAAGCTGAACCATGCGCCTAATTCTTTATTAATTAAAATGTAAATGGCTTCAAATCTGTAGTAGATCCTGGGGCAATTACGAAGGCAAGTACTTGAATTGAACATTACATTATTAATTATATTACCATACTATTAAATGACAAACAAATCAATGACCAGTTAATTGACAACATACAAACCTCAAATACGCTGCTGAAGAACAATTTAGTTGAAGTTCATCTGTGTCCTTCCCACATGATAGATTCTGCACCTGTGCCATTGAATGTAGTTTCGCCTGCTATGGAACTGCGGTTTTCCTTCCTTGAACTCCAGTAGCACCATTACCCTTGACAATGGGTGCTGGAGCTCTTCTAACCCGTTTCGGTCTACCACCAATTTCGCTTCCGCTCTTGACAATTTTTATCCGGTTTTATACTGAGTCATCTTACCCTCCAATGTCCGGAGGGGTCATTCCCCTAGCTATCGATTTACAGTGTAATTTGACAGTTCTTGTGGTAGTGTGTGTTGGAGGTGGGCACTTTGCTTGAAGTGCTTTGATGGTACGGGTAAAGTTCTTTCAATCATGGATAGAGGCTGCTGGTCGGCTTGACAAAATCTCTCGGTGTCCTCTTGGGCAAGATCTGACCGAAATACTTCAAGACATAAGCCTGTTTCTTCAAGTACTATTTGTAGGTTATTGACAATGTGCTTGAATGGTATTGGGTGAAATTCTTCATTAGGAAGGCCACCAAAGATTGTCCAACTTGAATCAACCCAAGTCAGTCTGTCGAGCCACCACCGGGGATGCAGCAGTTGCTAAGGAATTGATACCCCAGCTTGGGTGAACGGATAAAGGTTGTGTGAAGAAAATAGCAAAAGTTTGCAGGTAGACAACTGTGGAAAGTGGATTATGGGCCTAGGTTGTGTAAGGAATTAAATTATCTTAGACAGTACCCATCGGGTAAAAAAATAAGTCGCGCTCCGGACGGCGGAACGTTTAGTGCGAATCAGACGCTTCAAACCAAACCCTTTGAGCCTCATTGTGAAGTAACACTGCACGTGTGTATACTCAACCCCTGGCGTTGTTCATATACCTCCTGACGCAGCATTTCTTACTGTCACAGCTATACAGTGCACATAATTCTAATGACTCAGCCATGCAGTGTGCGCACCTTTGATCCACAACATTACTCATGTAACGCATGAATGCAATGTACACTGTAACATAACACACTGTTCACGGCATGCGACGTTTATACGATTCCCTAAATGGCATTCACATCTCAGGTGACAGATACAGTGCTGTGACGTTACTGTTGACGATGTTTGATATGAAGCTCTAATATATACAGTTTCCCATTCTACATGTCGCAGCCAGCATGAAGTACATCTTTCGAATTACTCTCTCCTCATTCCAAATGCCATGCTACACATCGCAGCAAGCATGAAGTACATTCTCTACACTACCCACTCCTCGTTTCAAATGCCATGCTACACGTCGCAGCTAGCTTGAAGCACATCCTCTACCACCCTCTCAGACTCTACATCCTTATCCTCATACTCCTCATTCTTGACATTATCATCATCCTCATTCTCCTCATTCTCAACGTTATCATGATCGAGCTGAAGACCACGATATGGCTGAGCACCACTTCTGACATTGTGAATGTTATGATGCTCGTTGTCGCTATCATTGCCGCCATCATTGTCACCATTATCAATCCCATCCTCAGCATTGAAAGACAAATCTTTAGCAATGGAAATACGGATCGTAGCAACGATTGGGGTCTCAATATATGGCTGCATCATCAGGGGTTCCATTGTGGTCTTGTTTAATACCACTCGACGAGCCTTGGCCATGGTTGGCATGTTATTGGCTCCTTTCTCATGTAGGATGAGGTTGTTGAGAGCCACACATATGAACTTGATTAGCTTCTGTCTCAAAGGAGATGGGAGATCGTTTCAAATATTGATGAGATCAGTGTGAGTCTCTGCAAAATGTTAGAATGATTGCATTCATTTTGAAGGCCATACTTACCACCGCCATTGTCTCGATTGAAGTAGTACTCCCACTCGGGCATATTCCGCTGGGTTTCGAAGTCATCGCTTTGAACCTTTGTTGGATATAAAGCTCCATTTCTTCACCACTCTGTCAGTACCTGATGCAACGCCGTACATATTAACACAATCAGTACCAGGGGTGACTGTTCCCGAATCCATTCATGGAAGCCCTCTGAATGCCTGCCACGTTTGCGAATTTGTTGGAAGTAATGTTTATATAGAAATTGTCGAATCTCCTCCACAAGAAAGTAGCTAGCTCGTTCCTGGTGGTGTTAGCGAGGCTAAAAGTTGCAGACAGAACTCACATCAGGTTCATTCTTACAATCACATTGGGATACAATCAATGTAAAATCTGCAAGATTTCAGTCAATGGGTATGTCGCACTCATCACCTTTGAAACGGTGCAAGTTGTATAGTGTCCGTACACACTCACAGGCCTTCTTGATCATGTGTGATCTGACTGTATTGCAACTGTTTTTGATCTGACATATGTTAGTCAGTGCAAATACAATTATGGGAGATACCTAACTCTCTTGAGACACTCCTTCTGACGTTTCTGGAAGCTAATATTAACTCCTTCCTGCCGGCATGCCTTCGGCCAGTAATTCTGTTCAGACTTTGTGTTGGACATGTTAATCTGTATCTACCACTCTAAGAATTGTATAAGCTACAAGCAGAAACTCAGCTTGAGTTGGTAATGGTGTCTCGCTCAGCAGTTGCTTCTCCATCATACGACGTATTGTCTCCAGTACAGCAGTAACTCGATGATCACCTGGTGCAAGGAGACTTCGACTGCCATATCCTTTGCTACTGACTGACAGACTTGACGGTGTCCTCGGCGGAGACGATGGGATGAGTTGTGAATCCGAGGAAAATGTATGTGGACTCCAGAGGTGACTAAGCTTCATCGCTGAACGATATATGACGTTGAAAATGACACTGGGTGTTGGCGACAACGAAATGGAGGCTTGATTCGGCGGGGGCAGAGACTGTGTCAGCCGTGGCTTTGGTGCAGATACAATAGGTGTTGATGCAAAGGAGACCTGGGTAGTCAAAATTGAACCTTCGATAGGTGAGGCTGTAGCCTTCTTCCGCTATCGCTTCTACTTGTCAGACTGCAAAGTGAGTTTCCTCTCATGACCGTTTGATGGCATTGGGGAGACAACTGCAAGAGTGGCCAGTGTTGCTTTTGGAATTGAGGATGCGGCCTTGTTCAGTGGCTTTGTTGTTCTGGTCATTTTCAGAAGGCAGGAAGGTCAGAAAGGCAGGAATGTCAGAAAGGCAGAAAAACAGTGCAGTTGCGATGTAGACGAAGGGAAATGCAGTTTGGAAAAGGACTGACACGTCACTGAGCATTGTACCTGAAAAGAGTTATCATAAAGAGGCAGATTCACACAATGTCTTATTAGCTTTTCATCAAAGTGTCGCGTACGATTAGTCAATCAAATACCACTAATACTAAGAAAACCCAAACCAGACTAAGAACAACTCTGTAAAATGCAAAAACGACTCCACCCGACCCAAAGAAGACATTCAAAGACCCAATCTACGACCCAAAGAAGACATACAAATTCCCAATCTAACCCAACCCCCAAACGCCAACCAAACCACCAAACGCAAACATAAACCTACATGCGTCAGTATGATATTGATTTGCAGATCTGTTCGATGTACCGAAAACCATCACTCAAATTGCTGACCCCAAGGTGGAGTCAAACGCAATGCCTCGGGCTGCCTGAAGCACTTACCGGCATTGACATCTTAGTTCGTGCCAATTGCTACCGACTCCGACATCTCATCAACACCCATGGATACCGACGAAACGTCACACATTTTCTCCTGCTCCATCAAAATCTGTGCCATTTGCAAACTTGGCTTCCGCTGTTCCTGTAACTCCACCGCTGCTCGCGACGTCACCTCAACAATTTGTGATGTCTCCGCTAGTGTTGGCAACGAAGCGAACCGGTTCTTCGCGGATCGAACCAAGGCGGGGTTCGACCCGTATTCGATCTGAGAATGGGACGAAGTTCCGAGGTTTGTCCGAACCGGTTCGCGAACCAGCTATCTTCGAACGACAATAGGTAAACGAGTTCGTGTCCGATCCGTTCGATTATTAGCGCATCCTGTAGCAGGAGAAGTTAGCTACAAGATGCACTAAAATACGAGCGGATCGGACAAGAACTCGCTTACTTATTTTTGTTCGCAGTTGTAGGTCGAAATGGTGGGGTTTGAGGCGAAAGGCTTGGCAAGGATCCGGTTT
>MU122708.1:0-15203 GCA_014904905.1 Wilcoxina mikolae CBS 423.85 | reverse complement strand
GATGATCGATCTGGACTGAATCTCGGCTGGCTGGATGCGATCGAGCCGGGACTGGTTGGAGAAGGTTGAGCTGGGCTGCCTCTCGGCTGATTGGAAATGATCGATCTGGACTGAATCTCGGTTGGCTGGACGTGATCGAGCTCAGGCTGAGCTGCTTCTGACTGTACAAGCAAGTTAAACCTCATACACGCAAGTTAAAGCTTTTATGAGATAACCATACTTGTTAGGTTTGCAAACTGGTGCATCTGAACCCAAGAATGTGACGAAAGTTTGTGGCAAATCTCAAACCAGCATGGTTCGACTCAATCTCAGTGCGATTCAAACTAGAATTGACAAACCCTAACCCTGATCTGATTTGTGCAAATCGAACCGGTTCGTTAATTTCCTCATACTACAACCGTTCTTTGCCAACACTAGCCTATATGCATTAACCTCTTGCAGGACTGATACAGTGCTGTGATGTGACTCTGGACAATGTTTGATATTAAGCAATACTGCATATAGTTTCCCGTTCTACACACAATGCTATATATTTCAGCCGGCTTTTTTCCTTTTCTAAATCCTATGCGACACATCACGACCATCATGAAGCACATTTTCTAACCAACACCCTGTGTCACACTCTTTCACCCTCTCCCTTATTACGTTGTTGTACTGTTCCGTATTCACATTCACATTCACATTTTGATCCTTGTCATTACCCGCATCATCCTCGAACTCATCATCATCCAGCTGCAGACCACAATACACCTACGCACGACTCCTGGAACGGTTACTGTCATCATCATGATTGTCACTACGATTGTTGCTATCATTCTCGCCATCATTAAAACCAATTTCTGCATCGATAGACATATCATTAGCAATGGGCATACGGTTTGCCAAAATGATTGCAGTCTCAATGTCGGGCTTCATTATTAGCGCTTCCATCGTAGTCTTGTTTAATACCACTGGCAATGGTTTGGCTACAGTTCGCATGTTATTGACTTCATTTTCATGTAGAAGGAGGTTTCTGAGAGCCGCCCTTACGGACTTGATTACCTTCTGTCTCAATGGAGATGGAAGATCATTACAAATATTCATTTGATCAGAACAAGTCTCTGCAAAATACATGTTAGAGCAATTGCATGAAATGTGAAGTCGATACTCACCACCATTTTATCATGATTGAAGTGATACTGCTACCCAGGCCTGTTGCGCTAGGTTCTGAAGTCATTGATTTCAATAGCTGTTGATTTCAAACCTGCATTTCTTCGCCACCTTCTCAGTGTGTGATTCAATTCCTACATGTTAACACAATCAGTGCCCGGGGTGTCTATTACCGAATTCACTCATGGAAGCCCTCTGAATGCCTGCCGCATTTATGCATTCATAGGAAGACATGTATGTATAGAAATGGTGGAATATCCTTGGCAAGAAAGTAGCTAACCTGTTCCTGGTTGTGACAGGAACGCTACAAGTTGCAGACACAACTCACATTACATTGAACTAACATCGGGTTTGTTCGTTAGATCATATTGGCGCGCAAAGAAAGTATAATCTGAATGAATCAGGTCTATGAGTTTGCGGTGCTCATTATCATCATCGGAATTGTGCATGTTGTATAGATTTATTTCACACTGACGAATCTACTTAATCATGTGTGATCTGACTCTATTGGAACTGTTTGTTATCTGTCCTATGACAGGTTGGTACGGAAAATAGCAATTCTGGGAGATACTTCACTATCTTGAGACACTCCTTTTGATATTCCGGTAACTAATATTGAATCATGCCTTCATGCCTCCGATCTGGAATACTCTACTGACTTTGTTTGGAATCAATGTTAGTCGGTATCTAACATTCTCAGACTCCAATAAGCTATCAGAAGAAACTCACCTTCAGTTGGAAATGGTCTAACAATCAACAGTTACTTCTCCATGATGCGACTGATGGTTCCTAGTACATCATAATACTTAATGGTCACTTGGTGCAAGGACACTTCAACTACCTTATCGTTTACAGTGGATCGACAGTCTCAACAGTGTGCTCAGAGGAGATGATCGGATGAGTTGTTAAGCCGAAGATAATGGCCATGATCTCTGGAGGTGACTATGGTTCATTGCTGAATGAATACCCACTTTGGAAATAATACTGGATGCTGATGTAATGGAATTGAACCCTTGATTCGCCAGGGGCAGAGACGGTTTCACAGCTGGATAGAGAGCATAAACTGTAGATGAAGATGTTGAGGAAACCTGAGTAGTCGAAATTGAACATCCGATACATGAGGCTGTAGCCCTTGTCTGCTTTCGCTTCTCTTTGTTAGACTGCAAGTTGAGTTTCCTCACATGTCCCTGTCTTGAATGTGGTATTGGGGTAATAACCACATGTGTGGCCGGTGCGGCTTTTTGAATTGAGGATGCTATCTTGTGATGTGGCTTTGTTGTTGGGGTAATTTTCAGATGGCAGGAACGTCAGAAAGGGAAAACCACAGTGCAGATGCAGTGGATGGAGTTACAAATTGGAGTTGACAATGTAAACGAAGCCAAATACTGTGGGGACAAGGACTGATATGTTGCTTAGCAGTGCACGTAAATGGTCGTCTCATAAAGGGTTCTGTTCTGAACATAGCTAAACAGTTTTTTGGGAATCGAACTGAGGCCATATTCGATGCGAATTTGATCTGAGTTCTGGGGTTTGTCACAAACCAGTTCGCCAACCAAAGATCTTTGAACGACAATAAGTAATGAGTTCATGTCTAATCGGCTTGACTTTTGGTGCATCTCGTAGCGGGTTCGGTTATTTACAAATACACCAAAGAATCGAGCTGATCCGACATGAACTGGCATTCTTATTCTTGTTTGAAGTTGTTGGCTGCAATGGTAGGGTTTGAGGGGAATGGCATGGCAAGAATTTTCTTCACTCGAAATGAACCGGTTGGTCAATTGTATTATTTCCCGTCGGTTGGTAGCCAATACTAAGAAATGGACAAATACAAACAATTTCGCATTAGCTTGTCATGAAAGTGTCAAATACGATGAGTAAATCAAATAACAATAGTGCTCAGAAAAACACAAACAAAACTATGCATGACTCTGTAAAATGCACAAAGGACTTCACCCGATCCAAAGTGCATATGTAAAAACCCTATCTAACCCATCCCCCAAACGCGAATATAATACATGTGTCAATATTCTGGCCATTTGGACCATTGTTGAACATACAGATAACGATTTCTCAAATTGCTGACCAATACATGGTTGAGTTAAACGGAACACCTCGAGCTGTTTGAATCCCATACCACCACATCCATCTTGGTATGTGCGAATCACCACTGTCACCGACAACTTCATAGCACCCATCCAAACTGACGAAATGTCACACATTCTTCAATCACATCCTCTATAAAAGCAATTTCTGACCTCTCCCCCCACTGTGGCTGTAACCCCACCACGGCTCGCCACATCACCTGTACAATTTGTACTGTCACCACCATTCGTGAAAATCAGGCACTCATTAACTCCTCCAGCTGGGACAATGACACATTGTTGGACAGAGGAACACCGGACATATTGAGTAGCAGTCATCTCAAGTTATATCATTCCCGAGTTGATTATTGCCAAGAACCTGGCAGTAGGAATCGGGTGCTCAGTAGTTTGGCGGCTATCAGGTGTTGCCGGGGCAGACTATCGAGGTTGAGGTTATGGTGTTTATGGTTGTCCAGTAGCTCTTGCAATGCAGCAGGTGGAACAGACATTGCCTTCCAAATAGCCTAATCGATGAAAGGGTTGTAAGCCAAAATGCAAAAAAAGGCAGACAGAGAGTAGTTGTTGTTATTATGTTGTGTCGTTAACCATGGCTGCAGAGAGGTTTTGCTGGGCATGTCTAGACCCCCACAACTACAACTAAGATGTCTGACAGGACATAGGCGAATCATAACAAGGTGTAATGGCGGTGCCAAGTACACCTGGCTTTGTTAGTGCACTTGGCCCTACAACAGTATTTGGCTCGCCGGTACCCTTATCCTTTCAAGTACACTTGGCAGTGTATGCCGGTTAACCGCCCTTCATATATAGCAACCCCGTGAAGTGCTTTTGCCATGCTAGAGATTATCTTAACTTACTGACTTCCTTACTTTACCTTATAATTTATATCTTCATCAGTTATCCTCGTTTGAAACCGTATCTACACATGTCCTTACACAATAATCGCTGTTCTGTCACCAGGTTCCTTTGGCTTACAGGGTTTCATGACTTCTGTGCTTTTTCAACCATTCGGACCTAAACTTGGAACTATTGCTAGATTGTCGATAGAAGCCAAATAATCATCCTATTGAGTTGTATGATTGTAGCAGTGATAAATTCCTTTAGATTTAGATGTCAATTAGTCTTGAAGAAACGTGTCACCTGCGGTGATATTTTAGCACCCCTGATAATATTAATGTCTCCATTCATGACCTGCAACTAGTATCATCACCAGAACAATAAATCAGGATCTGTATACCTGTCAATCAAGTCATTTCATAGCTGCAGAGATGATTCTGAAGTCACTTGGACTCATGTGTAGTGATACCTACTCAATATGAACAACTCCAACGCGTCGCAACATCATAGATTTTCAAGACCTACAAGCAACAGAATATAATTTGTTTTTCTATATTGTGTCAAGTGACTACTGGAGAGATCATTCTGAGGCGATTTGGAAGTCATTCCATTCGAAGGGTTCACACACATACTGTCACGACCTATAAGGATCACTCGGGTTTCAATCCAGCCTGCAAAACACATTATCAGCCCGTATGGCCAGATCTGATATAATCTCGAATCACGTCGAACAAGATCTATCGCATCAGTGTGGACGATTGAGACGCATCAAACCGAAACTAGTATAAAGTGCTTGAAGGCCATCCTCACTGTCACTACTTGGAATCAATGCAGATTAGCATTGTTAGGGTGATGTTTCAGGATAAGTACTGTGGCAATTGGAATTTTTTCACATGGGCAGAGTTCATTTCGAGACAATTCCGACGTCCAACGACCCTTATACACTTGTGATCATGCTGATGGCCACACCACCGAGAAGTCGCTCCATTATGTTGGACAAGCTCAATTTCATACATACGAACAATCGACGGCACCTATTGAACTGCTTGACGTGCTATCGAAACCTTCTTCGATGATACCCCTTTGTGCATTGATTCATCCGTCCTACGAAAGTTACTCCTGAAGACATCGGTCCATTAATGATCAAGTCTGACTAGAAGTACTCGATGATAAACTCCATAGGTTCTTGATTATTTGAACAAAATAATCCAGAACCTGAAAGACATTACAAACAAAACATATAACAACAATTTATTTACTACTGAACTTAAAAAACTTTAAATGACAATTAAAATCTGAGTGGAAGCTCTAAAGCGCACTTTATGATTACCTTCCTCACAACTGGGCGGAATCTGTGCACACCATTTGACTATTACCTTCCTCCGAACTCTGCGGAAGCTCTGAAGCCTATTTGACAATTACCTTCCTCTGAACTCTTTGGAAGCTCTGAAGCCAATTTTTAGATTACTTTCCTCCGGACTGAGCGGAAGCTCTGAAGCACACATGACCATTACTGTGCTAAGATCTGAGTGGAAGCCCCAATCAACGTCTCCAAGCATCAGCATTACACGAGCATGGAAGTGGACATACCGAGAAAGACTAATCATGGTCAGATATCAAGACCCTGATAGTGGAACAGCGGTCGCAGATCATGAAGCAGCTCAGAGGCGGAAGTTTAACCCCAAATATTCTAAATTGTGTGAACCAGATCGTATTCGATATTCCATTGTACAATTCTACAAGACGTATAAGCAATGAGTCTGCACCTGTCTCACATCGTTCACGAAATGGGTATACGAGATTCATACAGTCAGGTGCATCTCGTTTGGAATGCATTCGAGTGCGGCGTGACAAATACCTTAATGGTCACGAGCCCGCACATGCGACTTGGGCTACCGCTATCACACAAACAGGTATTCATCTACACCATGGTCTTAATGGGGAGGTGGTTGTGTCTGTGAAGGTAAATCAAAAGACGAGCATCTCGGTTCAGTGCTTCGATCACATTCATGGGCTTGAGGCTGCCCAGGCGACTCGGGCTACCGCTAGGACACGAACCAGCAATAATCTCCACCCGGACCTTGATGGGCAGGTGGGAATATCTACTATTGACAGTCGAAAGACAGGCATATCGCTTCATAATTTTGACCACTCAACACCTGATGGTGAAAGGTGGTGCTGGTCGTGCCTGAGACATACGACCTGGTTCTACACTCGCCTTGTTCAAGGGTAGGAACCCTAAGGTCAACTAGACGGCCAGTCGACATCTGGCCCTGCGGACCCCCAGTGGACAAAACAGGTCAAAGCCGGCAGACTCAATGAGGCCATGGCACCTCTGGCAGCTACCCATGTGAGTCATGTGACATTGTAAACTCCACAGTCAGAGGGCAGGGTTCCGGATATACATATCCGTGGAGCAGCCGAATTTGAGAGTCTCATTGCTGGTGACAAGATTCTCAAAGCATTCGTCAGACCACTTGGTGATTGCACAGGATTGCTAGGAGCTTCCATGGAAGGCAACACTCAAGTGGGAGAAGCTTCTGGAGCTGGATGCTCGAGCAGGAGCAGCAGCAGTAGTTGCGACAAATGAGTTATGTTGTGGGTACTTGAATGACTTCTACTGGCTCGCCGAGTCAAGAATGGAGTCCACTGGCTGCTCTTCCTTGGTTCTGTTGTGGACGGCCATTACACCCGTGGCTCCTTGTTTCGACGACACTTCCGCTACCATTCTCATATTAGAACTGAGTATTTATGAGTATTGATAGAGGTGCGCCAGAAATGGAGCCTACAAATGACAGCGGCCATATCCCTGCCAAGAAGTGGCAGTTTATGGAAGTTATTTATGAGGCCATGGCAGAGACGCTCCCACTGTACCGGACAATGGACCATGCGTTCTACCTCAACCATGGACACAAGCTGCTATATCTGCATATCTATTGCCTGTCGGTGGTTGAGTCAATACTCTAAAACCCTACATCGATACAGACCATAACCTGTCGGAGACCTACATTGAAACAAACCTAGCCAATGGTGTCATACAGCGGTCATCATCACCATCAGCTGCGCAATACCTTTTGAAATAAAGAAATATGGCGGCTTGAAACTCTAAAGATGACTAACGAGCTCTCAATGCAAGCATAATCAAGAATCGTATCTGTTGCTGGGCGGATGGCACTTTTTGAGCCACAGGAGAGCTGTGGAATACAAATTTTCCGAGTGCAGGGTGCACTGGTGCTCACACTTGAGCAGGATAAGAAGAGACTTCTTGCCGATATGGCGATACAAGGTTACATTTTGAGTCTATCCTCTCTGGAAGAAATACATACTTAATAAAAGATTCTTCGAGACATTATTTGACAGCGGGTACAGAATTGTTGACAGGGTACTGAGTTCAAAAGAGGGAATTGACTTTCCCGGAATCTGAAAAACCACTACTACGACTATATTCACACCAGAAATGCTGGAACTTTAACCAATCATGCTGCAGATGTCAGGTGCACCTGGCCTTGTAAGTACACCTGACCTCGAAAGTGCACTTGGCACGCAAGTGTACTTAACCTGGCCTTCATCTTAACTATTGGGCACCTTGAAGGCCAGAAAATAGGCGACACGCAGCCCATCGAAACAGCCTGATTATGATATCGGCTAAGAGAATCATGTCGGATGGCTCTTGGTGATTCTGGCTACTGACCCAGTGGCGGTCAACATCTTGGGTAAGCTAGTCGATCACCTGATGGAAATAGCTCAAGCTGAAGCCGTTATCGAAGAGGAGAACCAATGGAGTGTTGTCCCAGGAGCTCAGACCTATAAGGTGATGATATATGTACTTTCAGAAGATGTTTTCCACGGTAATGTAATAAGTTTCTTAAATGACAACTGTGAGCCAGTCCCTTTGGAGATTTTAAAACTGATGAGTTAGTCTCTAGGATTTTTATTGGCCCAAGATGGACGCATACATAAGAAAGTTCCTCAGGGGTGGTGAGGCAAGCAAAATCTGCTGTCGAGATATCAAGATATAGAAATGTGAACCGGCTTCAATTCTTAATCAATATTTGAAGAGGCTACCATGTCAGAGTATCTGAGCCGAAAGTGCGGACGTGCCCAATTAAATCGTACCTATGACCATATACTTGGGTTACTTACGAACTCAATATGTCAATGAACGAATATGCTCTGCCATTGGCCTTAACTGAACGAAACCATGACCGTAGCATATTGATGTTGCCACGGATAGTGGTGACTGACCATGTACCCCCTACAGCTAGGCTCGGAAGGGTGTGGCCTGTGCAAACATACTACTTTCCAGGATTCATAATTCAACGGCATGGGAATAGGAGAATGGATGACTTCATGAACATGGAGCGGAAGCATACTTGGTTACTATGTAAGTACGGCCTAATAGTACTCTTACGAGTTAGATACAGTAATTCGAATGAGCAGGTACCAATGTATGTCAATATATGATGACTGCAATCGAGGGCCGAATGAGGCTGACACAAGTCAACCACCACAGTATCTGAAACAGAATGGCTACAGATTATCGAATCCAGATAACCAATATATGTGACAACTTGCAGCCAATCGGTATGAGGCATATGATAAGTGTCGAGAATGGAGGCTATCACCGATGAGGTCTACAGTTTGTTTAAATATACGAAAGCTCAGAAAAATGGAATTGGAGAAATGATACAAATCCGAGCGCTCTCAAGAGCAGTCGCTATGACCAGTATAAGCACATAATGCAATGTTGATAGTTGACTGCTGCACAGATGTGACACCACCCGTGATAGGCTTTCCTCTCAAAGACGTTCACAAACAAATTAAATGAAGAAAATTGTATATGAACGTTTGCGTGATTAATTGGAAGTCGAGACTTTGTCAGGTATCTCATATGTCAACATTCATATATCGTTGTCGAAAGCCGCCCGCAAGTCGCCCAATTGCATTTCCCGATTTGAGCACCACCGAGCTAACACTATGAGGAACATTTTCATTGATTCCAAGAATCTGGAAGTCCAATTGGATATTTAGAACCATGAACAGAACCATGAACCTGCAAGCCTACTGAGGGACAGGGATTTGAATGAGGCCTACTACTGGAGCGGCTAGGTGGACTTAGAAGATTCAAGGTCAATTGGACATTTCCTTCTCTGCTGTTCTGTTCTTGTTATGGATTTCGGGCCAGTACAAATGGCGGCGGCACGGGTTTAACCACCTGCCAGTTGAGGTTGATTTTACCATGTACCAAATCCCCTGTAAGGCTGCCGTGATGGCAGCAATCAGTTGAGGGACTTATGCAGACAAACAATGGCGTACAAACCTAATCTTGTCTATCTTTATGTATATTTATTTTGCAGTCCAGGCGGTTTACGGTTAAGGAGGGGGTTAATGTACTTGCGGTGCCTGGTGCAGTTCCCCTTGTAACTCTTCATGGCACTGTAAGTGCACTTGGCTTGCAGATGCACTTGGCCTTGCAAGTGCCCATGGCTGCCAAGGACTGCTTAGGGCCCTTTATATAGAGTCGCCTCACCTAGTTCTTTTGGCACATTCGCGATTACCTTACATTACTTACTTACTTACTTTACCTTGCAATTTATACCCCTCTCAATTATTGCTGTTTGTAACTGTATCTATGCATATATACTTGTAGAAGGACGTACATTCTTACACAAGGTGTATGGCACTTGCGATGAGCTTCTCTACTCGAGAGAGATGCCATCAATCTTGGCTGTGGTGAAACAAGATGTTGTCCTTATGGGCGTGGCTTTCTGGGCTGTATCTGTTTGTCCTGTAGGTGTCAGGGTCGAAAATGAAAATCCTGAAGGGGTATATAACCGTGTTCCTGGAGGTGACACCATTGATGCAGATCTCATTGAGTTTTCATTTCTTCGGAAGGGCAAAGAAAATGGTGGTCGGGGTGTTGAATGTTTGTAGCCCGGCGGCGGCAGCTTGGGCGTGCTGGATAACCAGGTGTGTTTATTGGGAAGGCCTTTGCCACGTTTGAGATTGTCGCAGGCGTCAGAGACTTCGGAGCTGGGGTCATTATCCGTGTTAGGAGGTAAAATTGGTATTTATTGTAACATGGAATCACCTCTACCCAAGTTGTATCGAAATAGTATCAGGACAACGCCCGGAACCCACATGACCATTCCATATATCATCCTCGATTCGATGCCTGATGCATCCACATCCCCTGACACTGCACAAAGTGCCTTATAGTGACTTGGTCCAAAACAAGGATATCATACATCATGTCATTCACTTCATCATCCTTGACACTGTGAATGGCATACATCTCTATAAGGCCCAAATGTTCTTTGTCAGCGACTGCTTGGTGAAACAATCTAGGTGGAGAGTGTTCTTAATTGCCTTCGTCTTGAAGGAGGTGAATAAAATCTTTTTCGGTGGCAACCCAATGTTGTAAGCTATATATATGGTGTTTTGTGGAAAGGTCAGGGCTAGGGTTAATAGGTCTAAAAACCACTATGTGAGTGGTAAATAGGTGATGATAGGGTAGATATAGATGATACAGAAGAATAGAAATGGAGGAAGGGTGTGGCAGTGTCAATAGAATTCAGAATGTAACATCATGGCGCAGATATAATGTTCAGTGGCATGCAAAAGAGTTGAAACAGTTGGTGATATCTAACTTAATACATGAAAAAAAGGTTTTCTGGCCATCGGCATTTCTCTCCCGACCAGAAATATATTCACCATGTTTTGTACCACTCTGGAGGTTTTTTGTACCACATCTTGGGCATGTGAGAAACTTGTCATGCCAAGTTTGGATCAAAGGGCAGATGTCTGTCAGTTTGGGTTCCTACTATATGGCACTGTCAAAAAGTTCGAACACAATGAAGCAATGTATTGATGCAGACAGCTAGGACCTGGCATATTAAGTGAGGAAAGTGTCACTGGCATCTCTGGCAGTGTATTGGCCTATCCAGGCAGCACCATTTGACTCTGTGTGGGGGTATCATCATCTCGGAACTCGGGTCTTAGAACTTGCAGTGTGTGTTATCTGCTTTTTTTGTCCAAGTTTGGTATCATCCGCCTTGTCAAACATCAAAAATGCAAGGAAATAAGTAAGTCCATGGGAGCTTTCCTATATTTGTATTACCATTCGTGTCACAGTAGGTTGTAGCCATCGCTACTTCCTAACCAACTGTGTCTCCAATATATTCCAAAGTATTCGAATTGATTTCACGGCTCTGTGTGTTTTGTATGTCCTGCGACACAATTCCACTGCCCCTTTATTGCAACGTCCCTTGCCTTGCAAAAACTTGTTCTTGAAAATCACCATACATTCCTCCAATGGTATATACAAACCCCAGCATTATCTACACCAGGAGCACCATGGCTCCAATAATAACTCTGAATTGTTTCTGCCATATTTTCTTTATATCCTAAAAATATGACCTATGGCCCTATCAACATATTGAAAACAACAATCCACGATGTCAGGTCGAATTTCTCCAGGCAATGACCAAAATAAAGCCCACTGAACTTTTTCAAAAAAAGCTCTCAGTGATCCTTTGTCGATCCATATAGTGGCTGTCCTTCCAATCATGACCACATTGACGATCCTGACGCATTTCCTCCATTGCACTCGTCACCCTCTCAAGAACCACCTGAGTATGACTGAACTATCTAAAGCTTTTCATATTCTGATGCTGGGGCGCCTGTCACATACATTTGAACCAATGATGGGCATAATGCTGACCAATTCATGAACAACCGCTTCTATCCGTTCAACAGTGGGAATGAGTACAATTATGCAGAGCAAGAAATATTGACAAGTCTTTAGGCAAAAGTCATCGACAACTTCCTGAAGGTTAACTGTGGGCTTCAAGAGTATTGACATTATTCTCTGGTATTCATTCACAACCATCTACAAAAACTAAACGTGATAGGGGACAGATCTGGCCGTGGTTCCTGACAAAGATATCTGTTGCTGATGACATGGAATATGCAATGTCCGAATGCAATTGGCGTTATGTACCGTCACCTTATGGAGTGTGCAAAATGGCTACTCAGGCAGCCAGCATACAATGAAAATCTAACATATACTGCAAAACGTTGCTTTAATGTTGCTGGGCACGGTGTTCACAATGAGATATATACTGAAGACTAGTGTTGTGACGAGCAGGTAATCTTCTTATCAATACCCTCTACATTGCTCTATCCCCTTCCAAATGCTAACAATTGAGTAGACAAAACTACATGTTGGTCACGGGCTGGTGGCGATGATATTAATAACTGATTGAACCCATATTACGAACTTCTATTGCCACATGAAAGGATGGCTAATGCATATATCCATTGGCAACCGATCCATAGGCCAACTGATTAAACACACAATGCACCATGTGTTGTTGATTGCCCTGTTGCCCATTCTGGTCAAGATGCATGATGTCCCCATCATAAGAAGAAATTCACATTGGTAGAATAAGCAAATGGTCTCTCAAAAGGTGCTGCAGCAGGTATTGCAATCTCAACTGAATTCCGAAATCTGCACCTTCTAAACCCAGTATGGCGATGGCAACTTCAAGTATTGTAATTTAACACTGGCAGTATTAATGGCAGATTACCCTGACCACCATCACGTTTACAAAATCTAGAGTAGTGTATACTACTGGTGTGAATGCCGTGTGCAGTAAATGGGTAATCTACCACACTGACATGAACCAAACACCCTCTAGGAAAACAATATGTAATGTATACTCTCAGATTCAAATACACACTTCAGCATCACCGATCTCAATATACACGGTGATGATCCAGGCTGAACCAGTTAATGGTATTTCGAATACGTTACAAGGGATCTTTCCAAGCCGGAAGGGCATCATACAATGTAAAATAGTATGTTGAACCACCTCCTGACAAAGAATTACGAATATCTCAATTGGCATGATCAGCTTGACAACTTCAATGACATTTCGTTTCAGATGCCTGCAAACCTTCATATGAACAAGCCAATATGTGCATACGAGGATGTTTTGCTTTTGAAGGGAGGAGATATGAAGACAATGGCACAATTACTTTTCTGTTTCATAGGCAATATTCTTCGCGATCCACCCCATCACAGCCCGGGTATTTAACTGTGCAGTTGACTATTCTTACTCTTTTATTGAGTTCTATTTCTGTGGCTTAGATTTGGCTCTCACGATAATGAAACGCTGCACCTCAGCAATTATGCTCATTGTCACTTGCACGATACGAAGAAAGTATTTCAACAATTCAGTGCTGGCAAAACACTTGCGGCAGTGGCGAAATGGCGATGCACAGATTTCAGTGGTGCGGGGGATACCGAGTTGAATTCTGGTGGAACCAAGAAGGAAAAGTTCCCCTTCCCACAGCACATGTTGAACGTCAGGAATGTAATTATCAATGCCGAAATGGCCGAATACGATGAGTGATGAAGGGATTTCAAATTTGCCAAGATACATCTGGTGCAGCACTTCCGAGAGCAGATACAATTGTCCGGTTGATTAAACAGTAGTTGACGGAAATCGGAACAAGTTCTGACAGGATGCAGATTGAGAACAGGTTTTACGTCTTCAAATTGACAGGTCATTACTACACTCTGATAATCAAGTACTATCTTCGGAGTGATGCATTCACTGACAGAATGTCTACATGCAACTCATAAAACCGTCATTGAACTGTTTCACAGACGATGACAAACTGACTACAGCAGTGATGGTGGAAGCGTCAATTAGCTGTCGATTATTGAGGTTCATATCTATGCAGCAATGCAAATTAAAATAGATAGTCGAGGACTGTAAAGGACTCTTGAGGACAACCAGGGACCACATCCCTCAAAATGGTACATTGGATGCCGCCTGTCATTTCCTGTACACCAGGTTGATTAATATCGATTCGGGTTATCACTTCAGTAGTGCAGCCGTAATTATCCATGGATTGAATGTAGAATCACGCAACATGAATGACGAATATATTATTCAGTAGCTCAGATGTACTAGAGGTGAACGATGGTATTGTGGGGCTTGCCGCCATAACTGTGTATGCTTTTAAACTTCGCGATGTTAGGAGTGGCAGGGGTTGTATCACAAGAAACTGTGTTGATGTGTAGCGCACCATATGCTGAATGTATTCAAGCTGTGAGTTGTTGATTAGCACTGAAAACAGCTTTTGGATAGCATTCGTTGATATGACAAAGACTGTCTTTGTTGGAATGTTGGACATTGCATCGCAGCTAGTCAGGCTTGTTAACTGATCTACAGAGGGATGTATGTAGTTATTAGTTCATGATATATAATGGGTGCGCCTCACATAATTCCGGAGAAGAGCATTGGGTGGAAGTCAAAGAATAAATAATGAACAGTCAATACTTGTGAAGACCTAGCGACGTGCACCGATGTTTATTATATGCTGGCAAATGAGTTAAATACAGTGATTAACAGGATATAAATGGTGCTTAGAGCATTAAATAGACATATTAAACATTACTTTATAATAGGCAGACTTTGAAGTAGCTTGCGTCCTACCAAGACATGGAGACTTGTTGTTACACCTCACAAGTCGTACATCACGAAAAGGCCATCAGTGCGGGGTCACTTACGATCACTCAATGACACCCGCATCGGATTGGTACAAGCGCCATCCCTGGACGTCATCGAAACTACACAGAATATCACTCGCACCCAACATAATCATATGAGCTGTCATGCAGTCAACCACACCACTGATAAGAAGTTAGAAGTGGTTATTGGAATGATGCCTTGCCAGCTTATGCCATCGATAGTGGGATGACAGCTGAGAGTCTGTAGATACGAAAGCACCTGCGTTCGCAACATTGCAAATGAAGCCTCTAGATCCCTCACGAAAAAAGGATGCCATTCGCCTGGAAACAAAGAGATCGAAAGGATATGATAGGTCCGGACCACAGAAGTCCGAAGGACTGATATCAGTAGGAGTTCTATTCATGTGAGTTAGAAAACTGAGTGGAAAGATGCGGAAGATACGAAAGAGTGCAGAAGGCTAGGAAGGTTATTGGATTGAAGGGAAGGTTAGGAAGAGGAGCTCATGAGAAAAGCGTAGATAGAAGTAATTGTTAGAGCGAGAGGATAGAGGTATAAAGACCTCTAGAATCTT
>MU122707.1:0-15292 GCA_014904905.1 Wilcoxina mikolae CBS 423.85 | reverse complement strand
GGGAACTAGGGGTCTGTCATACTCTAAATAGAGTAAATACAGTATGATTAAAACAAAACAAAACAAACTCCGTGCCGCCTCCGGGCAAGATGGTTAAATGGCGACACTCCACTCTGGCTCCCGTTGTCCCCTGCTGACCAAGGAAAGTGAAGAGATTGGTAAGGTAAGGACAAAAGAAAGGAAGAAATCAAAAAGAAAGACTCTCGAACCTAGTCTCACTCGTTTCACTCCTCTGTCTGCTCCTTACCCTGCTATCGGTTCGGCCAATCAAGTTGCTTGCGTCCAGCCAAGCCGCCAAGACATGGACGCAAGCAAAAGCACGGGCCAGAGGGCGGTCAGTGCGGGCCCACTAACTTAGTGGATTCTCATGAAATACACTTGGACTGGAACTTCCCAACGTCCGTCGGCGCAAGGAAGTCCATCACAGCTTGGTCACACTTTTCCATGGAAAACCTCTCAGAGACCTGCACGTATAGGCATCTGCCCGCTTTCGGACGCGTTACCTTCCGCACCGCTTTCCAGAGCACTTTCTGCTGGTCCTTCCACCAGCTGCAGTGGCGGAATAGATGCTCACTTGTCTGCAGTGCTCTGCATCTGCACCACCAGTACCAGTCGTCGTCAGAGTGTCCGAATCGTTTTAGGTATGTGCCCACTGGGGCATGCCCGCTCTTCAAGCGATAGAACCTTGTGGCTAACATCTTCACAGTTGTCATCGGGATGGGTCTCTTATTCCCCGCCTTGTCCTTGAGTTTGTAGCCGAAGTGCTTTCTGCACTTGTCCGCCTCCCACTCTGTTTTTGCGCCCGATCTTATCCCTGTGACTCGTCTGGTTCTATTTGCAGCCGAGGTTTATACTTGCTCACGTACTGTGCTTGCTGTGCGGCCTTCCCGGCCCAGGTTCGCTTGGTGATCTGCTTCCTCGTTCCCGGGGATGCCTTTGTGTCCTGGGACCCAGTGGATCTCTGTTTCAATACCGTGCTCCTGAAGGGTCCTCACGTTGCGGTTAATCCTTCTGGCTAGTGGTTGTCCCGGTCCCGGCTCTAGATTCCCCGTTCGTCTGCTGGATGCCTGCGAGTCGCTGAAGACTACCACATTGGTCACGCCATTCGCTTGTAGTATGTCTCTTTTCTTGACTAACTCCCGGACCGCTAGTCAGATTGCGCACAGCTCTGCATGGTAGACCTCTATTCGCCCGTTGCCGAGGTGGCTACGCAAGCACCTCAAGCCATCTCTGTGCTTGCATACTGCCGCGGCTCCCAATCTCTCGTTGTCAGTCGCGATCTGTCGGTCCATCACATCCAGATTCCCAACCCTTCTTTTGCTTGCTTCTCTCTTGCCCAGAGCGTCGCCTCTCTCTTGGCCGCAATGTCGTCGTTGAGTATGTAGGTCTTGAGTGCTGGCTCCTTCCCAGAGTCGGGCCAACACAATGTCTCTGCTCTCCTGCCATGCTTGTGCTCTGCCTTAGCCAACCTGCAGATTGGTGCAATAGACGTAGGGTAGTGGTAGAATTCCTTTGATTTTGAGCCCTCGCTCGTCTTTGCTAGTCTTGATAAGACCCGTTAGTATCAAGTGTCGAGGGCTACAGCCCCACCAGTAAGCCACAAGTCCCTCATGAGCACACCTCTTGGTGTCGTTGGCATCGTGACCAGGGCAGACCTGGCTTGTCTATTTATGAGCAGCTGGAGGTCGTCTCATCTGCCCACCTCTTTCAGGTCGCACCAGAGTTCGCTTCCATAAAGTGCAACAGCTTCAACGTAACCTATTTAGACTGCCCTCACCCCCTCTGTGATGATTCCGTGCTCTCTTGTGAGCGTGCAGAGTCTCGCCTCTGCAGCTTTGGCCTTCTTCAGGCCTCAGTTGTTGGTGCTCTCTGAATGTCAGGTGCGCATCCAGCCAGACTCCGAGCCACCTTGTCGCTTCTTTGTAAAACCAAATCACCCCGTTTCTAACCTTGATGTTGGCTGTGACTTTCGGCCAATGGTGCGTCTTATGACCCCGCCTGCGGGTGAAGAGTGCTGCGTGCGTCTTAACAATGTGGAATTGGAGATCCCGTCTGCTGGCCCATTTGATGCTTTCCGCCGTGCAGGCTTCGAATTTCATAGCCACCTGGTTCACATCCCTCTCGGTTTCCACCCAGCCGAGGTCATCCACCAAAGAGAGGCCTTTGACTCCTTGGACACTCACTTCCACCCATTCTATCAGCCCGGCAGTGTAAATTGCGAAGTGAATTTGAGACACAGGAGAGAATTTCGGGACTCCTGCTTCCACCTGATTGCTCTGCATGACATTGCCCTCGATAACCATCTGCACCGTTCGTTCAGAAAGAATGCTTTCAGTCCATCGTATGAGGTCTCCATCGATCCGCTTGGCCTTCATTGCCTGAATCAGCCTCCCCTTTGCTACTGTTGGGAATGCTGCTTTATTATCCATAAGGAGGATGCCTGCGATGTTGCCTTCCTTCTATGCTGTGTGCGCCCTGTCAACAATGATGGCTGCAGTGTCGATGGCTGACCATCTCATTCTACTACCAAACTGGCCCTCGGTTTGTAGTGCGCTCCTCTCTGCTTCCTCAGACAATAGCTCGGCAACTTCTTTTTCGATCACTTTGTCCAAGCAGCTGAGCAGGGAGATCGTACGGTACGACTTCAGCTTGGTGTAGTTATCCTGATCTGGATTTCTGATAACGACCCAGCTTGCACGTTTCAACACAGCTGAGTGCCGACCTGTCCGGAGGACCGCCCTGGTTAGTAGTTTGATTGCCACTCCGTTCCACCTGCAGAGAAGGCTGATGGCCCGGAACGACACCCTGTCTGGGCCTAGGGCCTTCTTGACCGACAGCAAGAAGAGGGCTCTCTTGACTGCTTACTCCGTAACCCGTTCGTGTGCTCGTCCTGCATGGGGTCGTTTGTAGTACTGATCGTCATCGTTTGGGGGGAAGGACTCCTGTCTGAGCATCTCCTTCTTTTCGGTCATAGAGGTTGCTTGTTTCCCCTCTGTATCGGTCAGGGCCTCCACAGTCGCCCCCGCTTGAGGGTTGATGAATATTGCAGCCCTCCAAACCTCCCCACCCCTGAGGTGCTGTAAATAGTCATTCCACATCCGGCTTTTGGACTGCCGGATCGCCTTTTGTAGGTCTGCTTTAGCCCGTGCCGCTGCTTCTGACCTTTGTCCCCTTCTCTTTTCTCTCCTAAGTGTGCTTCTCTTCTCCTTAATCTCACTGTTCTACCATCTCTTAGATCGTGCGACAATCCTTATCCTCTGCACTGTGGTTCAAGCACTCTGCTCAGCGCGTCCTGGCACCACTCAGCTTCCCGTTCGACATCATCCCCTGTTCATTGCTCATGGTCTATAGGGGCTCTCTCCTTCTCGAGTTCTCTCCAGAGTTTCTCCACCGCCCTCTCGTTTTCTTCCGACATGGTATCTAGGTTCCACCCAATGACTTATGTGCCACCTGCTTCCTCCTGCTTCTCCACGTCCACCTCCCATTCTATGACCTCGTGGTCAGAACCTGTGGTGAGACTCCCCTCCAAGATCGTCCATTTCGCAATTGGTCGATTGACAAAGGTCTAGTCTCTGACGGAAGCGCCCTCGCTGCCGTCTCTCATCCATTAGTACGTGGGCCGGCCATAATTCCCGATCTTCATCTCCTGCGTTTCTATGATATCCTCCTAGTACGCTGCGTCCCTCCGTCCCGTGCAACTTGGATCCCAGCCGGACTGTTTTCATTCAGGTCCACTGCGAGCTCTGTGCTGCCTCCCTGCCCAATATCACTCCTCCAGCATAACTTCCTCACTGGACTCTCACCAGTCTGCACTTCCTTCTGGTCGTAAACATTTATGATCCTCGCCATCTTCTCCCCTCTTCTTTTGACATCGACCACAATCACATCGTTGTTTGCCCCCATGCTCAAGTCTGTCCGTTCGTCAGTTGCAAGGCCGCTCCACTTGTGCACCGCTCTCCAGACTATCTGTCTTTTCCTGATTTTGTACGCCAGGTGACTGATTCCGACTCCTCCTCTTTCGTACGGCGGCTCCTGCAAACATATCACATCTGCTTTCCGTTCAACTGCCGTCTCTAGCGCATCCATGGTCCACACATACGACCTGATGCAGTTGTACTGAATTGCCATAATCATTGGAAGCGGCGGCTCCCATTGTGGCCTCTGCTGCAGTCTCGGCCATGGTCACGTCCCTTCCACTTTCTCTTTCTTCTTCCACCACCTCCTTTTCCCCGGGTCTTCCTCCCTCCTCGGCCGCAGGCACCCCTTCTTGTCATCCTATATCCTTCGTCTGCCTGGTACCTAGCACCACTGTATTTGCCCCTGTGGCTCCTCTTGTTCAACGCTCGGTCGGTTCCCTTCTTCCGCTACCACTGTTTTGGGCCGCTCTGATAGCTTCGGTATTCTTGGTACACCTTCTACTGAATGCGATATTAGTGCCTTTGCAGTTCAGGCATTTCTCTTGCGTTTGATTGCAGAGTGCCCCTTTTTGAGATGTGCATCCCACAACATTGCACTGATGCTCACTTGTTTGTTGCGGCCCTGAGCAGTAGCCACACTTAGGCTGACTGATACACTTGCTCACGATATGACCCCACCCAAAGCCGTGCTCTCATATGCTGTTGGGGCCCGCAGTTGTGTACGGTTCGACCTTGTACCTTACTCCTGCAGCGGTGACCCCTCTTTCAACTAGTCTCTGGGCTACCTTCGTCCCCCTCACAATATAGACCACCGATGATGTATTTATCTCTCCATTCTGCTGTCTCAAACTGGTCGAGCGAGGGTTCGACAGCCATCTCACTTGTGCCGGGACCGTGACACCTTCGTTCTCCTCTTGGATTTCATCTCTCATCTTCTGTAGGCCTTCAGTGCCTCTTCCCATGTATCATACTTGCAGAACAGCGTGGATTTTCAATTTCTCCCACGATTCTTTACCCTCCACCTCAATGATTCCTTTGTCAACCGACCTTGCTGCGTTGATGATGACCTCTCGGTATAGGAGCCCCATCTCCACTGTAATATTCTGGTTCGTGATTGCGGTTATCGCACCCTTGGCCTTCCTCTGTGCATTCAGGATCTGGACATGGGCCGGTGCTTGCTTCTGGATCAGTGCTCTGTTGAATGCCCGTGTGACTTCTTCGTCCATTTTGTTGGGCATGGGGATGCTCTCGTCTCTTTTTAGGAACAGGTGCCTGCTTGCCATGCACGAACCATTTGTTGGGGCTGCAGCGGGGGCTGCCCTACTCGTGTTCACTCCCTCAGACATGCTGCCCTTGGTTGTCGTAGCATTTTGTTCGCTACACGGTGGTAATGTCTTCCACCGTCACATCGGTGTTGGCTTGGCTCTTGGCGCCAGCACCGGAGTTGCGGTTGGGGTCGAGGCCAAGGTTGGGGTTCGCATCGTTGGTTGCTGCTGCGGTTTCGATTGCAGTTCAGCTTGTCGCTGCTTCGTCTCTCACTCTTGTTGCACTATTACATGTGTACCTGCGTGTTTGGAGGCCTCCAGTCCGTTGTCAGCCTATCGTTTCTTCTGGCCTGGTGCCGTTTCTGCAAGAATCTTTGGGACCATGATTGTGATCCCCATCCCCCACAGTACGTCGTCCTTATGGCGTCATCCCACTTGCCCTGTCTCTCTTCTAACCACGCTCTCATGCGGATCCATTGCACCTCCTCGCGTGCTGCATGTGCCTTCAGTGCTCTTACTAAGTTCTGGACAGTTCGGTGCAGCTGCGCTACTCCACGTGCCTGCCGCATAATCATTCTCTCCATCCGGCTTCTCCAGTGCCCCGGCGCACTCGATGCCTCCGTAGTCTCACATCTCAACCATTTTACGTTCTCGTTTCGCATCGGAGGCTCGCTCTGGATCATGCCTTCTGTGCTGATGCATGACTATCCTGATGTGTCACCCACCTAGCCATTCATCTGTCCTACTTCTCCCATCTTCATAACCCTATCTTCCTCCATCGCTAGCTTCCCGACTGTGCCTCCAGTAGGGCTCTCTCCTCTTGTGGTCACCATCGTCTATGGGTCTTCGGTCGTCGTGTCGTGTCCATCGTGTGCGCGTTCTGCTGCTGTGAGTCTCCAACCACTTCTGGAGGTCCAGAGGTGCTGGGAGTGCCACTCCGGGTTCAATTCGATGCTGAAAGTCGATTTCCGGTGTCCGCTTGTCGATTACTATTGTCGTTGTTGACTTATTTCGCCGTTTCTGTTTTCGCCAAGATCTTTTCCTTAGTGCTAATACCAAATCCAATACTTTCGCTTCCAGAGTAGTAGATCTGTCAATGATAACACATATGTGTTTGTAAATATCTGAAAAAGGTAAATCAATTGTAAAGTCAATACAGAATGAAACACATGGATGGTATGCTATTCCGAGGGATGGCAGAAGTCCCCAGCCAGTATTGTGAGATACCTTGTTCTTCTGACTTTCAGGGCATGGGCGCACATAGTCTTTGATCAATTTCTCCATATCAGGCGGAACGAAATTCCTTCAAACCAGCTTTATTCTTTTGTCATGTCCTATCTGCCCAGGTACCTTCGAATCATATTCCGTTTCAAGTATATGTTTTTGACACACCAAATCGTCCGGCCTCCACCTGCTGATTTCTCAATACAGGATTTAATTTTCGAATAAGATGTCAGCGGTTAAACTGTCTGCCATTGCTCCAACCTACTCTTCCAGACATGCAGCATCATAGTTTGCAGGGCGTACAACTGCCTCCAACAACCACGAATGGAACTTAACTGCTGGGCTTGAACTTAATTGTGCATAAGAAATCATGAATTGTTCACTTCGTAGGTTTGGTGCTATTAGCTTACTGTTTACCCTTCGGAAATTACCAACTGAACGGAACTCAGAATGTGCTGAATTTGTTGGTTTTCGTTTTCTTCAGCACTACCTCCCCCCTTTTCAGGGCGATACTTCAAATACCTACATAATTCATCAGGTTTCACATTTGCACTACCTGCTGTATAGAATATTCTGAAGTCATAACCTGCCAGTTCATGTGCCCAACAGACTTGTTCCCGTTTCAATATCTTAGTGTTGATACTGTACTCAACATTCTGGTGGTAGGTAAAGAAGCTAATTAGATGATGTTCACGTTTCAGATAACATATCTACACCTTAAATACCAATACTGTTGCTAACATCATCTTAACATAGATCTCAAAGTTGATTTCTTCTTTAACCATATTCTGAGAGTTGCATGTAGTAGTGCGCAATTATACATTGATTAACTGGGAAACAACTACACCCAAAGCTAAATTACTGGCACCAGTCTCAATCACAACACAGAGTACAGACTCAAAGTCATGAAGGATTGGTGCGTCTGTAAAACTCATCTTCAGCAGATCAAAAACGTGTTGACAACAAGGGTTTTCCTACGAATCAAAGTTTGCACATTTTCATTTGACCATTTCGATCAAGGCCTTGTAAATCCTCGAAAGGTCTTCAATAAAGAATCGGTCAAAGTTGGCAAATCCTAGCAATGACTGAACATCTTTGATTGAAGCTGGTATTTCCCACTTTAGAATAGTATCAAGTTTATATTCTGCAATGCTAACATATTCTCCTGATATTATGTATACAAGAAACTCAACATTCATTTGATGCGACTCAAGGTTATCAGGAAAGATCGCCAAGTTTTTTTCTTGTAACCTACAAAGGACTTCTCTTGTCAATGGTACATACTCTTGTTCATTCATGTATACATGAGTATATTAAGTATATGAAATTCCACTCAATATGCATTGAGATCTTTCAGGATCTCGTTTATCATATCTTGAAATAAATTTGGCCCGTTTGTCAATGCCAAGGGCATGACTAGAAACTGATAGTATTCATATCAATTTCGAAATGCTGTTTTCCATTTGTTACCTGGCAAAATGTGAACAATATTATAGTCGGCCTATGGCACAAAATTTTGTCTTGTCAAAAACAGAAACAGTGAAACAAGTCAACAACCACGATAGCAATTGACAATCGGACACTGGAAATCGACTTTTAGCATCGAATTGACACCGGAGTGGCATTCCCAGCACCATTGGACCGCCCGAAGAGGTTAGGTACATCAACAGCAGCGCTCTCCCATGGACAAAAACGTCGCGACGTGATCACAGATAAACAAACCAGCAATGATGGCTAACCTTGAGACAGGGTGCCTGACTGGAGTGACGATCGAAGATAGAGTGAGTGATATAAGTGACATGGACATGGGAAGGCAGGAGGTGTGACCAGTGACGTGTTGGTGCCGATGACAATGGAAAAGGCAATCGTGATTAACCCCATCGTCACAGAGAATGCCCGCACGTCTACACTTGAGCGGATGGAGATAAACGAAAACAGGAAGAGGAGGAGGAGCGAGACTCAGGCAGCCGCTTTGGGCCCCAGGGATCGGGGGAGCTACATCGATCGAACAGTTCAGCAGCAAGCCTGTGAGCTAGCACAGTTACACTGAACTGTCGCAACAATGGCAATCAGGCTCCAAAGACAGATAGTGCTGCACAATACGCAATTGCAGGGCATGTGTATGTGTTTGGAGGAGAGAAAGGAGAAGTGGGACACACACCACCAGGATGACATACTGTAGGGTGCAGGGATCACACACATGGTTGCAAAAGTTATTGCTTTCCCGAAATCGGGCAAGAAAGAGCTGGGGAAATGGACGCCGACTACCTCAGTGTGGATGCCTCAAAGCACTAAGACCCGTACGAAAACCCCACGCAGACAGGTGGGTCGAAAAAGCCTGAAGAGCAGTAACAACCACAGCATAATCAACAGCACAAGCAGAAGATGAAGACCGAACCGAAGCCGAAGCCGAATTTGAACCCAATACTATCACCTACAATGACACCAACATATACACCAACACCACCACTGACTAGACGGTGGGAGACAGTCCCACAGCGAAATCAAAAGAAGGTCACCTCAGCCGAGACCGCCGACTCAGGCTGAGATCCAACAACCAGCCCGACCTTGGCTGACAGACGATTGAATTTAAGGAGATTCGAGAGCATACCTCTCCGTGACAACATGCAACAAGAGATCGCATTAGCGATCAACTGAGCCCATTTCCGACAGCGCGCCCCATCGTACCGCCTATTCATGAACGCAAAAAGAAATGCCATACCGGCGATTACTGCAATCACGCGCCAGATCGCGACAGGGGAAAAGGCTCTCCTATACTGAGACATCATCATCAACACCTTCAGCCCAGTTGACAAAGGGATCATCGACGTCGAAAGAAATGAGTCTTGGGATTGACTGAAGATTCATGCAGTGCCACTCGTAAGCTACATGGGCAACAGCACGGAACGCCTGCAGAACATGAGAGAGGAGATGCAGACAGAGAATGAAGGCGTAGAATTCGTGACCCTGATATGGTGGCTTCCGAACCCCCGCCCCATGAAGGAAAGAAGGCAGAACAGAAACATCACCGCATCATTGGTGGTCATTGTTGTGAAGGGAAGCAAGGTGGCGCAAGGTGGCATCACAAAGGTGTCAATGCGGCAGGAGTGTGGTACCATTTCGAACAGTACAGGAATGCGGGTCCTGACTGCAGGTGCGATCTGTCATACGGTTGGGGCCACCTCGAGAGGAAGTGTTGCAGCAAGACCACATGCGGCTACTGCTCAGGACCCCAGCAGACAAGCGACCACAAATGCAACGTTGTGGGGGGCAGTGCAAAGCAGGGCTTACTGTGTGGCCACACGCAGGAGAAGTATCATATTTGCAAATGAAATCATGGTGCATTTAGCATCAGGTGCGCGAAGAAGATAGAAGGTGGCAAAGCGTGCCGGGAGTGCGGTAGAAGGGGACCTGCAGGACGAACCTCGGTGGGTGCAGCTGTGGAGATGGTAACTGGAACGAACAATGTGGTGCTAAGTCCCAGGCTCAAGTTGGTAGTACAACGCAGGGGAACCGAAGAGGCGATGGTGGATTTGAAGGAAGGGGAGGCAGCTGGTAAGACATTGGGGTAGGCAGTGGGCGTGGCAAAGAACGTCATGACGGGCGAGACTGCGACTGCGACAACGACCGCCACTGAAAGCAAGACTGAAACGGCATCTCTGGATACCAATGATTAAAACAATTTAACACAACAGCTCTAGGCCCAATGAGTGGAACATGCAGGGCGCTGGAGATGGGAGTCAAACAAAAGGCGGAAGTGGTGGGCTTGCAAGAGCCACCGAGAGAAAGAGCTGGTTTTGGGATCAACCATTCGGCATTCAAAATCAGGAAAAGAAAATAAGTTTGGACGGCGGTACGCAAGGTGAGCGGCCTTGGGGTTGATGAGCAGACGGACTTAAGCAGGGGTGATAATGACGATGTCATTGTTGCTGCCATCAGGACGAGAGGGCAGAAGAAAACGAAGATAGTGAATATATACGATCAAAGACATACGCAGTCAAGTGCGAGACCGCCACAAATATTGAGCTGCCGGAGAGTCATTCAGCAGGGCGTCACCGTCCTCGCAGCAGACTTCAACACACACAGCTGACGTTGTGATTGATGATGCCGGTTGCAGCTGAATGCCGTCTGCTGGTAGGGGGTTATTGACGAACATGGACTAGAAATTGCAAATAACTATCGGCCTATCGACAATTGGGCAAGAGAAGACCACCATGGCGAATTAGTCATTGACCTGACCCTGGGAAATTGACCAATAGCAAAATCGTCCATACTGGCTGGCGTTAACGCCATTGGTTCTGACCATGAGGTTATTGCTTAGGAGGTGGACAAATACAAGCAGGAAGAGGCAGATTACAAGAGGGTGGTAGGGTGGGATGTAGCGGCAATGACGAAGAAGAACATGGAGCAAACGGACAAGTTATAGATGGAGCTAGCGAAAGACACAGTGCACAGAGGACGAGGTGGAGCAGGGGACCGTATGGGGTCAGGATGCACTGGGTGAGTTCCTCGATTCCACCGTACATAAAATCAGGATCTGCGCAAAATCAAATATGTGATGGAAAAGTGACATTAAGGTGAAACGAAAGATTCTCAGGCAAGAAAATAGAAGTAGGGGACGGAATTCGGAGGAGATAGTAGAGGCGAAAGCAGTGTTGCAGAGGTTGATCAGAAAAATCCAATAACCAAATGTGGAGCAACTAGCTGCAAACCAACAGAGCAGCTGAAGTTTGGAAAGCAGCGAAATACATCAACCTGCAGGCTGGCGAGGCTGTGGTGGCCCTGTCGGCCAGACAGGGCAAGCACGCTATTATTGCTATTGAGAAGAAGGAGATGCTCAGGTGGGAGTCTTAACAATGAGGACCAATAATACAAGCAACCTCCGACATTCAGTGCGTAAAAGGGAATAACTGAGCGTGAAGTTGAGCGAGCCCTGGACTCACAATTTGTTAACGAAACACCAGGTTCAAACAAGCTGACATTCGAAGACATTTGCATGCTCTGCAAGTGGGACAACGAGAGTATTTGAGGGTGGCGCGGGCAGCCATTCCTACAGGACAACATCTAGTGTCCGGGAAGTGGGCTAGTGGGATTGTGATTCGCAAACCCAGAATAGTGGACCATACGAAGCAGAAAGCGTTGCGCACCATCTCACTGCGCTGCTGTATGGGAAAGGTTGTGGAGAATATAGTTGCTGAGCCATTGTCAGGAGATGCCAAGAGAAACAGACTACTGAATGATGGACAGTTTTGGCAGCAGAGAGAGACTGTCAGAGATCAATGCAGCAGAAATCATGATCGACGGAGCATATAATACCTGGTTACAAAAGAAAGATAGTGGGCGTACTTCCCGTGTATATCAAGACGGCCTTCTGGAGTGTGGCTAAAGGGACGCTGCTCAATACAATACTGGTGAAAGGATGGACAGACATCTCATACGATGGACACACAATTGTCTCTCTGAATGCACTCTAGAGATGGTTCTAAAGGTGAAGGCCAATGAGAGACAGTCAGTGGAGGCAGGGGTCCCTCAAAGCGTACTTCTGTTGCCGATTGTATTTGCGATCTATATTACCAGACTAATTACAGAGGGGTAGAGAGTAGGTCTAGACGGTCTTTCTTTTGTGGACGACCTCGGCTGGACCGCAACTGCAAAAGACCTGAGTGGGGTTGAAAGAAAGCTCGAGGCATGCATGGAAGAGAGCAAGAAATGTGCTGACAAAAGAGTGCTAACCTTTGCAACTGCAAAAACTGAAGCGGGACTGTTCACGCTCAGACAAGGCAACATGAAGCACATTCAACCGAAACTGAAAGCTAGGACAAGAGTTCGAGACGACTTTGTCCGATTTAACAGAGTTGCCAAAAGGTGGATAGGAGTCTGGATGAATGTCCATTTTACACTCAAAGAGCACCCCCTTAAAACAGCTGAATTAAGAAGGCTAGGGGTGCAGAAGCGAGACTCCGAACGATTTCAAAGATGTATAGAGTGGTCCCTGAGAGCGTGAGAGCCGTCCACCTATCCTGCGTTCAAGCCGTCGCACTATATGGGAGCAAGGAATGGTTTGACCCGACAGAATTGGACCGACGAAATGACCTTCAATTTCTCCTAAATTGACAAACCAAGTCCGCAGTGGGAGCAATTCCAACAACTCCAAGAGTCGCAACCATGAGGGACTTTGGTCTGACACCTGTGGCAGTAGCCCTTGATGCTCCACAACAACGGTTTGAAGCCAGGCTATCAAATACATTGGGTGGTACTAAGTTGAAACCGCTCTACGATTACGCAGCATCTTGGGTACCAATATTCAGAGTTGCTGGGCAGAGCACAAGCATTGCAGGAGAGCAGAGAAGATGTATTGGTCCGACCATGGAGCGGAGTCAGCGGTCAAGATTGTCATACTGAATGAACACATTGTGACCACGAGAGATGGCACGTACTGGGCACGAGACAAGGAATCAAATGTGGGGGGGAAGGTATGTATCTGGTGGACCGACAGATCGCAAACTGCTGACGGTAAAGTGGAAGCATCAGCGGTATACTAACATGGAGATGGCTGAAAGTCCTTTCGCAACCACCTAGGTACCGGACGAATGAAGGTCTACCATGCGGAACTCTCAGCAATCTGAACTGCACTAAACAAATCAGATCAAATACAAGAAATGTTGCTGGAATACGGAGTCAAGCAGGTAGCGGTCTTCTGTGTCTCACAGGTGGCCATACATTTCACGGAGCACCTTGAGGCAAGATCAGGGCAGCCAACAGCCAGGTGCATCAAATGCAATGCCAGAACCTACACAAAAGCGGGATCGGGACAGAGATCCATTGAGTTCCTCGACACACCAGCATTCCCAGACATGAAGAGGCCCATCACCAAGCGAACCTGACCCGAAGGGGCCGTGCCGCAGACACTGTATGAGCGAGGGTATTCACCTCAACCGTGAATGGAGCTAGACGGATCCCTGAGGGACAATCTGCGGTGAAGGCACAGTGGAAATCTGACAAATGCAGCTACCACTTCGGTTACACATTGAAGGGGAAGGCCGGAAGTAAGATGCCCAACCCAATGACAAGCGTGAAGTCTTTGGCAAACTGGTTCTATAGACTAACCTCCGGGCATGTACCCACTGGAGTATACCTGAAACACGCTGGGCAACGAGACAATGACAAGTGCTGAAGGTGCCCAGGAGGAAGCAAAGGCAGAGCAGTGCAGACTCGAGATAACCTATTTCACAACTGCAGCCGGTTGAAAGGCCAGCAGAGAGTGCTCTGGAAAGATGGGTGGAAGGGGACAGACTGCAAAGTGGGCAGATGTCGACATGTGCAGGTTTGTGAGCTGTTCTTCTTGGAGAAGTGTGATTAGGCGGTGATGGACTTCCAGGCTGCTACTGACGTCGGAATGTTCACACCCAACCGGGTAACCTGAGCCAGTGGTCTCGTGGTCTCTATTTTCGGTTTCTTCACTATTGTTCTTTTCAATCTTTGCAATTTCTTCTGTCAGAAGGTGTCGATGGGTAGCAGGAGCGCAGTGTCGACATCTAACCGGCGTGCCCGGAGGTGGCAGGGAGATAGGGGCCTGTCATACTCTAAATGGAGTGCATACAGTATGATTAAAACTAAAACAAGCGTATGGCACAATCTTCATGAAGATCATGGGGCCATTTACCCGATCTGCAAGTTTGTGCATTAGTGGCCGAGGATACTGGTTATCATTGTTACACGCTTAAGTCCTCCGCAATACACGCATTATCTTAAACTCCTCACATGTGGCTTCGAAACGAAGGGTATGGACGCTCTAGCAGGTGACTTGCTACGACAAATCATTCCAGGTTAGAGTATATATTTCCTATAATCGTTAAGCACTGAAAGCTCCTGCTTTCAGAGAGCATAGATAGGGTCCCATGGAGGTTGTTTCTCATGTTTTGAATCAATTGCATGATCAAACCAAACATTATCTGGAGGGGCGTTTGCAGTTTTTATTTGTTTTGTTGTTTGTTTTAATCATACTGTATTCACTCTGCTTTGAGTATGACAGGCACCTAATCCGCCGATGCCTCCGGGCAAGTGTGTTAGATGGCAAAGCTCTGCTCCAGATATCCCTTGTCCCCTTCTGACAACAGAAATTGAAAAGATTGAAAAGAACAAAAGGAAAGAAATCGAAAAGAGAGAACAACGAACTTCATTCCTCCATGAGCTTGGGTTAGCCGGCCATCAGTTTGAACAATCAGGTTACTTGCCTCACGCCAAGACGAGAACACCAGCCAAGTGGCTGCTACTAACTTCTGCGGGAACCTTCTGACAACAGTATCCGCCACGAAGTACATGACTGCTTAATACCACTGCTCCATGGATAATAACTCACAGACAGGTATGTATCGGCATCTGCTGGCTTTCCAGCCTGTCGCCTTCTCTACCGCTCTCTAGAGAACTTTCTGCTGGTCTTTCCACCAGCTGCAGGGGTGGAATAAATGCTCTCGCGTCTGTACTACTGAGCTTCTGCACCACCAGTACTTGTCGTTGTCTCGGTACCTGAACCGTTTTATGCACTTGCACACTGGGGCCAACCCCCACTTCAAGCCATAGATCGTTGAGGCTAACGACTTCACACTTGTCATCGGGATTGGTCTCTTATTTTCCACTTTGCCCTTGAGTCTATAGCCGAAGTGCTTCCTGCACTCTTGACCTCCCACTGTGTCATGGCTGGCGACTTTGCCTCAGGGAACAGTCTAGTTCTATTTGCAGCTGGAGTGTAAATTTGTGTAGTCTGGTATGGTGTCAGCTCTGGGTTCCTCTTGGGTCAAATTTGCCTGGCGATCTGCTTCCTTGTTCCCGGGGAGGCATTTGCATTTATTTATTTATTTATTTATTTATTCATCATACAGCATGCAG
>MU122705.1:0-15348 GCA_014904905.1 Wilcoxina mikolae CBS 423.85 | reverse complement strand
AATCGATTAGGGCCTGAATGCGCTGCATCTCACCGTGTCGATCTCGTACGAGTACTTTGTGAACAATGTGAGATGAATCCGGCTTCTCTGTACCACATAAGTATTGACTTGAAAAGAGAGCCCGGGGGGCTCCAGGATAACTCTCAATTTCAGAGCGATTCAGTGGGGCTGGATCTTGTCTATCGTCGCCAACAACGATCTCATTCCCAACCTCTCTAACCCTAACTCCTCTTCGTCCAGCCTCTCCCGCCGGGCTAGGTGCCGGGAGAGGTATGCGAGTTTTTTGACTGTTGAGTGTCAAACGATTTTTGGCGTTTCACTTGGTGCCCGCTGCCGTTTCCGCCGGGCTTTGGAGTTCTCTCAGGGAAATTTGCCCTGCTGTACTTCGGGCAGTGGTGCGTCTTATGCTCTTTGCTGCCGCACCGTATAAACTGACCATTTGCCTTTCTGTTCTCGTAGACCTCCTTTGAAACCCACGGTGCTGCGGTCAAATTGGCACGGGTGTATCTGGACTTGTCGTTGGTGGACCTCTCGGTCGCCGGTTCTGAGATGGATGGCCGGTAACTCCGCTTCCCACCTTTTTGGGACGATTCCGGCTGCCTTTGCTGTTGCTGCTGCTGCTGTCCGCCTGGCCTCTTATCGTGGTGTATGCCCTCCGAAGCTGCGGCCTAATCGAGAAGTTCCTCAATTGTTTCGAACCTTCCACAAGCGGGGGTTATTGGCCCGACTTTGTATTTGAGTGCCTGTCGGAGACCTGCCCAGGCCATGTCGTAGAGCATCTCCTCGCTCTTTTATATGGTCCATCCGGCCTGTCTCCAATTAGCTTTCACACGGTTTCCGTAGGGTCTAACCGGCTCATTAGGCAATTGTATGTATTCGTCCATCGCCTTCATCACCGCCCTGCCGCGGCGATCCTTGTCTCCGTATATCCGGGTGATCTCTTGTGCGAAAAGGTTGAAGTCCTCCAAACAGGGATCAGAATCCGCGCGTAGGTCGCTGGCCCATTCGGAAGGGTCCGTCATCGCCGTCTGACGCTGTGTCGGATCTGGGTGGTTGCTCCAGCAGTCGAGTAGCGAGACCGCGTATTTGACTTGATCGCGTCCGCCGCGTGGAAACAAGTGTTTGTGTGAGTCGAAATTGGAGCGTAACGCGTTGATAAAGTCGTTTAACTCCTTGACTCCACCGCAGTATCATACAGGGTCGACCATGGTGAAGATAGCGGGTTTCTCACTCGTCGTGGCTTCGCGTTCGGCGCGTTCGGCGGCCAATTTCTCTCGTTCGAGAGCCAATCGTTCTCGCTCGGCCTTTAACCATACGGCCTGCTGTTCGAACATTGTCTTTAGCATCCTGTTTTGGGCCGACATTTCGCTATGATCCTCGTCGGTGATCATGGATCTGAAGCCGTCATCGTGGTCTTCACCGTGACCTTCGTCTTCGTCGTCGACCTTGTTGTTGACTTTATCTTTGTCGCCCGCGTTGTTGATCTCAACGTCTGATAAGGCCGCCGGAGAGGTCCTGGACCTGGTGATCCGACGTGTTTGGTTGTCGGATGCGGAGGTTGCGGCCTGCAAGAATTCCTCATCGTCGCGACTGTCAGTGACGCGCAATTGAGTTCTAGATGTCTTTTTTGGGGGCTTTGGGGCTCCAATTGAATGAAATCGACAAATCTTTTGTTTGTGTACGTGTGGTGACGCATCGAAAAAAGTAAACAAATCACGAATCCCCGTGAACGAAACTTATCTGGTGACTGAAAAGCAATTATAGTGTAAGGACAGACGTCCGGGTACGGCGGCGTATGGTAGGGTACGTGAAGATACGGCTGCAAACGGGAATAAGCAATATAGATCACTTGTACAGTATGCAGGTAAGATAATCGCTAGCGTGCCAAAAGCACTTCGCGAGGTGATTATATATGAAGGGCGGTTATCCGGCCTCGGCAACCAAGTGCGCTTGAGAGCCAAGTGCGCCTGGGAGTGCCAAGTGTACTTGGGAGCCAAGTGCACCTGGCACCGCCATTACATATGTTTGAAATGCACAAGAGTTGTGAGATATCGGTCAAAACATTATGAGGAGCAGCGTTCCTGGTTATGAAACTGGCCGTAATGACATTGGAGCTGCATTTATCGTTTTCCAAATTGAGAGATTTGCAGCCTTAGCTAATACCATAAATTCGTACCTTTCCTTGAGTCCCATTCCTGATCATACTTCAGGAGCTTCCCCATCAAGACATGACGAAAAATAGCTCAAGCTGCCTGAATTGCCGGGTAAACCTTTCTCTCCGGACGCCGCGCAACCTCTTGTTGGCGCTCCTCTGACCAATGTATTGCTAATTTCTGAGCGTCCATCTGGCGCCGATCGAAAACAGTGACTTTCGATGCACAGAACACAGCCGTCATGGTGGAGTGACGTTCTTGTTCAAATTCTCGAGCAAACTTATTTGTCGGTTCACGGCAAGCTTCGGGATGCAGCTTGAGTTCCAGACAGTCTTGAGTGTCTTTAATTAACTGCCCAAACCGGGCATGCTGGTTAGTGGATGCTCCGTAGAGCTGTGCTTCGAGTCGTAACATTGTTGTCGCCTGCTCGTCTGCATTGCAGGTCCTGGCGCGCAGCTGCTCTTCATTCAGTCCAGCTTCAAAAGTTTTCTGCTGCGCGGTTATAAAAACATAAATCTCCCTATGAAGCTCTCCCTCTATCTTCTCCATTGCCTTCACTTTCAGTTTTGCTGCCTGCGCTTAGAAGTTGCTTTCTAAACGCCTTGTCCAACCCTCAGTAGCACGTTGAGGAGTGAAGAATGGTTTGCACTGGGAAACGGTTTTGGGCGCTTCGTCAAGGTATTTCAACCAGATATCCATGTACACTCGCTGATTACTTAGTAGAGAAAATTTGATCAGTGCCCGAATCGTTTTGATAACCTCCGTATCAGATACATATTCTGAGATTGTTTTCTTTGCAATGTCGCTGGAAAGTAGGGAAGAACATACTGCAGATAGAAACCTAAGCATTTCTCGGATTCCTTGTCATGCAAGAATCCATTCTTTCGAGCATCGAAAGATTTCGAGAAACCAAACATGTTAGGGCAGTGTGGAACTGAGGTGAACCAGGCATCGAATTCAGCTTTATAGCCTCGATCTGTGAGGTACTCCAAAAGCCAGTTGAAGAGATTTTTCACTATCCCCAAATGGAGTTTGTGAATCGCATCTGGGTGGCCAAGGCGTTAGGCATTGCGCAGGGGATACTTCCCAAAGAGATTCGAAGTCAGTTGCGAATGCACCTCTTTGAATTCATCAAGTCTATTCTCCCCCAGGTGCTCCAGATAGTGTGAGGTACATTGAGGCTCCCAGTTGTGAAATCCCTTGCCATGGACCATCACATGTCCGGTCGGTACTTCAGAAACAGGCCATGCGCATTGGACTATGGTCGTGATCATTGCAATCTCCAGGTAGTTCCTAATTGTTTCCGCTAGCAACGTGTAGCAGGTACGTTTTAAACCGTTGGTGCAATCCCACTCGTATTCAGTGCCACTGATATCAACTTCTGTATGTGGTTTCCGGATGGTATAGATTTCGTGGTGTCATGAAAAGTGTATATCAGTTGCGCCTTTCGGTGGAACTGGAATCAATCCCACCAGAACTCAGGCATGTCTTGACGCTGAACTATGGACATCTTTGTGAATGCTCCCAATACTGAGGTATAGTGGCCAGGTACTCTTGTCACCAGAGAAATCCGTAAGATAGGTTTTGCCTGAGGCGAAGCTTACTGGCACACATGATACACTGTCAGGTCATTGCTCCTGAGTTTGCCACCCCCATTATCCTGAGTTCATCTCACTATAGATTCAATGATCAGCCGTGTTTGACTTGTGCCGAAGAGCTAAATCCAGGTGCTCCGCACACAGTAAATGGACCAAAAGAGACTGGATGCACTTGAAACTGTCGCTGCAGTATATGTCGCCATTTTCCCAAGTCGCCTGAGGCCAACTATCTGCTACCACTCTGATGTTGAGGCTCCTCAGCAGCTCACAGTGCTCAGCTGCTGTCTGTAACGAAGTCGTATGGAAATCGTCCAGGCCGCGCTGCAGAATGTTGTTTACCCAAGTTTTGTTTGTGTGCCCAGAGCACGGGCTGGTTGATAATCGGACACATTTGCAAATGGGTGCCACTGGTTGCAATTTGGTTTCCGGTGTTTGTCGTAGAGGTTCGTAGCCTCACCCACCACTTGCCCATCTGAGACCTCTCCATAGACTTCTGAATGGGTGACTTTCTTCATAATTACATATGGGGATGGTGTTTTGCTGGTAACTCGGGTATGTGGGCTCTCTCGGAGGTGTGTGTGGCTGATATGAACCCTGGGGCACTGTGATGTTTTCCTGCATTAGCTTACTTCTTGCTTTGCCCATCTCAATGCAAACTACATCTCAAATTTTCTTCTGTTCCAAGCCGTTCAATCACCTCTCCTGTGTCATCAAACTCCACTGGTTCATCGTTTCAATATTGTTGAGCAGGACCAGACAAGTCGCGGATCCGCTTACCACATAGTGTGAAGCGCAATCGTAAGATGTGGTTTGCCCCACAACTCATATTGGTGAATGATGTTACAGTATCTCCTCTATATGTGGGCCATGAGTTTGTGGGGAATGGTAGATGGAGCCACGACGGTATGGTCAATGGAGGATGGGGAGCGACAAGTGCATGAGGAATGGTAGATGGAGTATCACAAGTGTGTGGAAAATATTGAGGAGTACCAATTCAGGGGTAAAGGAACCTACCAAAGGTTCAAGTTCCACACCCCTGCAGCGAGATGAGGCTCGGTGCCATATGATACACAGTCTTGATAATACCAGTTTTGTAACAGACAAACAATTCCGTCACCTCATCCAACAAATTGTTTGTATCCCACAAAGAGATTGAGTTCCCGTCCCTAACCCCGGCTAAGCCACCGATTTTGGTCAGGAGCACCCCACCAAAACCTTGATGCACAGGTTCAGATGCACCTCTAGGTGTTAGCAGGGCTCAGATCATATCTAATTGTGCACCTCCCTTCCTTTAGCAAGGCACCTAAGTCTGATGGACATTGGATAATCGGATGTTCCAATCTCTTGATAGTGTTGTATGTTCGGATGTGTAGGTGAATATTCAGTATATTCCCAGAATCTGCAACACCGACACGGGTTTCATGCAGGTCACCTGCTTTGTTATATGAGAGATGGACACCTGCATAAGCAAGCACCTCTCTTGAAAGGCAGTAGGCTGATTTAGCGTATCAAACTACGACAAGCCAGGCGATCGTGGGTGTTCATAAGTGTTGTTTGTTGTAGCTATAGAATAGTAGCCTAAGTTTCGTGGGCTTTGAAAAACTGCAACCATGTGGCAGGGGTGATACCCTACCTATCATCTAGTGATCCAGTTCAATGTTCCTAGCAGACAATGGGTGACGAAAACAGGTATCACAATGTTGTCAAACAAGGCAATATGGCAAGAGAAGGGTAGGCGAGGTCGGTGTACATTGAGTGTTCTCAAGAGAATTGGGAGTGTATATAAATGCACCTTATCTCCTACAAATGGAGCCCGTCTCACTACCTCTTTCTCAGCGACTACTCTAGGTACCATAGTTTTTAGCAAAAAGCTCCCAAGCTTCTAACCTCCTGTTTATTAGGACTTTTATACATGATGTCGCAGAACAACGCTTTCAACAACTACTCTCCATCAAATTCAGGACACCCATATCAATATTAAGATGGCACACCTCCACAACAACCAATGCGAAAAACCTGCTCAGCAGTGATGGGTCTCAGTTGTGGGATTGGTTTGCCCGGCATCCCAATCCGGTATTTCAACCGCCCTCGCCTCCAGCTGATGAACCGCAATATGAACTGTAAACACTGAACATCAATCCTCCCTATACCGCACCATTGATGATCAGCCCTGATGGATGGCACATGTGGAATGAGCACCAACAATCCTGGGTTCCATATGAACTGGTTCCACCCTGACCACCTGCACCACCGCCACCACCACCACAACCACCACCACCACCATCACTACAACTACCACCACCCCCACCACCTTCAGTGAACCCAAACGCACCAATGTCTCAACCACCTGACAAAGACTTGCTCTCACTGCTTTCTCCCCCTCTGTGGCCAGGTCCACCTGGAGCGAAAGGATCCCGCTACACCCCACAGTGCCCTCCCCCTCCACCTGGAGGGGAAGAGCCCCGGCACACCACACATCCTCCCCCCCCTCCACCTGTAGCTGAAGGGTCCAGGTACACCCCACATCTTCCTCCCCCTCCACCTGGAGCTGATGGGTGCCAGCACACCCCACATCCTCCACCCCCTCCACCCCCTCCACCTGTTGCTCCATGCTCATGGTCCACAAACCCTCACCCACCTCTGATGCAGACCACCTTCCCTGAACCAGTCCCAGCACAGCCGGGAGCACCAGGTGCACCGATGCCTAGACCGGAAACTGATACTTCTCAAGAGACCAGTGAGACTGAAGGGTGGAGATGGACCAAAGCGCTACCTAATCTATCGCCATGGACCCCAACCTCAAATGCCCTCTTCGGTCAATGCCAGCGGCAGATCACGCTCGGTTAATACCAGGGTCACACAGCCCCAGTCGATATTGTTCCCCCCGATGGAACTGGTGATGAAGAAAGGTGACCACAGTTGCTGGGGCTAAAGTCAGCACTGGGAAACTCATGGTTGAGATAGGCCAAGTCAAAAAGTGGTTCCAGGAAAGCGGCATGCCAGGGGGAAGCAGCATCTCCAAGTTTGAGAATCATGTCCAGCATGAATGGCTGATTCCACGGCCCCATTAAAGTGTGATGGGACAATTCCGTTCGAGAACGAGACTGATTCAGGGGTGCACCGGGTTTGAACCTTGGGAAGTGGATATGTCAGATTTCAACCAGTGTTATGAGGAGTTCCTTCCCCTTGACAAATATGATGATTCTAAGAGTATCAGGTACGACTGGGTTCACCATTTCATCCGAAATCTCTGCAACCTCCTGAGACAGACAGCCACCGGGACCGTAAAAGGTGACAAAAAGAAAGGCAAGGGTGGTAATGAGAACCGAAAGGTGGGGCGTAGCAGTAAATAACACCCCCCCAAACAGCCGAACATTAAGGTGGCCATATTCAAACAAGTTGTTTGTGGTGCGGATACGCGGAGATACCACTTCTGGGTCTCTATTCAGGTCATTGTTAGGACTTGAAGAATATTCCCGACTTCTGAAGTGAATCACTAAGGCGAAGCAGAAGGGCCCATTCCTTCTTAAGAGCGTGTATCGCTGCCATTTTAGTGAAGAAGGTGCACAAGACACTTGAGTTACAGTTGGGAAGGATTTTCATGTTGGTGTTTGGAACCAAGAAACATGGAATGGGAAAGTCCTGAACTTCCGTCCAGTTCCACCTGAAGCTGCGACTCTGCTCCTTGAAGCCATCCTGTGAAATGGGGATTGGAAGGACCCCCCACTCAACATCCTTTAGTGGAGGAGTGTAAAAAAAGCAATGTTGGAGAGGGAGTGAGTTAGCAGCGCCTGAAGTGATGAATGAAGTTCTGGGCCAACTGGAATTCCAAGTAGGGGGAACCCCCACAAACACACAATAGGAAGTCTTCCAGAACCCCCGGTCTGCCACCTGATACACCAAGCCAGAGGAGGGCCCCAGCCCAGCTAGATGACTACATTGATTTGTCTGTGCCACCGACCACATGTGCTCTTGCCACCCTAGTGAAGGAAATTATGAGCAATAAAGTTCTAGACAGCAATTCACAAGTCGCTAAAGAGCAGATTGAGATTCAAGGAGACGAGCCACGGCAAGTTTCTGATGATCCACTCATCGCCACTATCAACAAAGTCTTCGCCCACGAGTGTCTTGAAGGAGCAGTTGCATTACTCGGAGTTGTGCCACACGGAGATTCACCTGCGGATGCCATTTGATGTCCCAAATTCACCTTGATGTATTTTCCAGAAGTAAAATTTCTTGCACATCAGATCTGGACAATTTCGTTTCAATGTGTGGAGATTGATCTTGGATGTGGACCCCCTGGGGTCCTCCTGGTTGATGAAATGGGACCTAGGAAGACGTTAAATGTCTTGGCTGTGGCACATTATTCCAAGACAATTGCAGAGGATGTGACAAATCACCATGAGACACATCTACCAGTTCTCTATAACCCCTCACTTGGCGGATGGTGCCTGGTGGTGGAAACGGGTTTCTCAATCCTCAGTGCTGTCAAGAAGCAAAGAGATCCTTTCACTCACCAAACTTTGTTCCTCGTTGTCTTCTCCAGTCACTGGATAATTAGGACACAACTGACCTCCAGCCATGAAATCAAGTACTCTGCAGATAGATAGAGAGGGCTATTGACCGCTAACTAAGATGAATCATACTGCATCGCCACTTAGAGCTCTGGTTAGTCGAACCGAACCTGCTGACATTGTGCTGCTCGTGCTCAAACAGGTCAATCTACTGGTAACTGAGCACAGCACCACAAAACCCAGTACTAACATGCAACACAAATGAAAACAAACTAGCTCAATCACGTCTGAGTCTAAATCTTGCCACCTCACAATGGTAAGCAGTTCTGAAGACTGAGTACCAATTTGTCTCACGAACACATCCCTGAACTCAGGATATGGATCATCTGCTCCAGTGCTCCTCAACTCCAGTGGGATCGAACAGATTGTCCCCTTCGATGTGAATCACTGTGTCACCTACATTTTCCTATAAGAAAAAAGTTGTTTTCCAGGTGCACCTGAGCATTATTCGGACCTCTGCTTATCAAATCACATTTAGGTAGGTTCTTATCATCTATGGCCTCGCAATGTCCTAACCATACCTCTTCTCAAGAGCGAGATTTGGAGCGCTCAGCAAAGACAGCCAGTCAAAATGGTGATCTACACATTCACAGACCTTTAAGGCAAGATGAATCTTTAATTTGTATCAAGCTAGACTTCAGGGCCACCAGAATGAACTGGACAATATTAAAGCAGACTATGATGAACAGCGAGAGCATGACAACTTTCCAAACGCCCATTCGGACTATGATGGTGATGAGCTGCTGTCAACTCAGGCACGGAATAGACGCAGTTGCAACACCGGCGCAAAAACCTCGAAAATGATTCGCTCAGATACCATTCTGGTGACTGACCAACTCCAAAAAAACAATCCAAATCAAAACTTGGGGCGCCGATGGAGACGGTTCCATGTTATGGACGCACTAACAATCACCGCAATGCACTCCATCTCGAGCTCCTAGCCAGTATCCGACTGTGCTTGTTCGAGAAAACCATGCCATCCGGCGGCTAGCAACGAGTTGGTGTACCTCAGCTGCCCCTCCACCTATTGAAGCTGTCTCGGCCCTCGGAGACAAAGAGCAACAAGGATAGCAAGGTGCCACTCAATAACAAAGCAGCTTTTGATTTAGCAAAGGACTTCTTTTGATCTGTGTGCTAAACTGAAAGCCCCTGGCCGGCCCCTCAAGAAGACGAATTGGACATTCACGATTAGGCATGGGATGCAGCCCACAGTGCCATCACCATCCAGCAGAGAGCTGTTCGTGCACTCAACGGCCCAAAACATGTCTGGGAGCGCCACCGAGGACCCAGTGAGCTCATCGATGTCCTGAAATGTGGAACTGTGAGTTTCTGAAGTATTCTCCCGGTTTCAATGTTTGATCACACTAATTATCAATGCAATGCACTTGCGGTTGACAATCAGTGGTATGCAGCATCTACTAGTCCCTACCGCGAGGCATATGGTGACTACACTGTACTTGTTGAACATAGAAGAGAATCTTCTATGTCTACAGCAGGTTGCCACTTTGCTGAATGATGACTCTCGGATTGGAAAATGGGAAGATGTCCCGAACGGTACGAAGGATGTCTGGTGGTTGGCAAGAAGCGAACCTGCCACACTGATCTTTGCTCACTTCTTCGCTTTCAACACCTACCTTGGCAGACAAGAGCATTGCAACATATTGTTGGACAAGCAAGTAACTCCCCAATTGATTTGCTTGGCTGTGACAACACTGAACTGCGCCTTGATATACTACGAGAAAGGAACGAAGAGCGAACCCTCACAGAACTTCCACAGGTAGATATTCAGCTGTCAGTGTTCCCAGTCTATTCTATAATTAAACACAACCAACGTTTGATATAGTCTTGTATAAGGGATACCTGAGACTTTGGAATTTCAGTGGTCCTGGTTGCCAGGCGGCCATCATTGAGCATATGGGCACCTATATTAATGCAAAAATTGCAAGCTCTGCCGAGCACTCAACACGTTATGTAGCACCAGATGCTCCAGGTGAGGAAAAAGCGGACCGGTGAGCGGTATTCAAATGAGAGTCTGTTTCTCGCAGGTTGGGTTTCTTGGGATTGTGTTTCCCTTGCAGGTTGTGTATCTTTTGTCAAGGTCAGGTCGAGTTACTGCTGGGGTGTAGAGTGGATATATATCGTTTTAGTTGATTTCGGCAGGCTGCAATAGATGAAAGCCAAAGATGTATGTGATGCTACAGGCGCCTCTGAAAATGGGTGATACACCCTGATTCCATCTGGAAATGAAGAAATAGATCAAGGTACTCCTGAGTAATACTCGAATGTAGTGGACCTCCAAAGAGTGATCACAAGCGGCAACAGAGGACTTTGCTGTGCGTTGGTAATTTGCTGGAACATTCTTAGAGGCCTCAGAAGTGGCTACAGAGTACACAATTGCAATACAGGAATCACCTGGAGCATCCATAGAGGCATCAGAAGTGGCTATGGAGACACTATTGCGAGACACGAGACTCCCTGAGCACCCTTAGAGTCATCAGAAGTCACTACGCAGCACACTATTGCGATACAGGAATCATCTGGTGCAGCTTCAAGGCTTCCGGGAGAACAAAGGAGTGCGCTGAGATTGCATTCGCCAGTTCCGGAGGTCTCCCAGAGAGTCTCCAGAGTGCAACATTCAGAATCAACCTCTGCAACCTATGGAAAATCCCGGGGTTTCCGGAACGGACGATTAACTTTGCTGATGAATACCACCTACAGTAAAACATCACAAGAGCAAACTGACTCTGCAGTCTGACAAGCAGAAGCGAAAGCGCACGAAGGCTACAGCCGCACTTGTCGAAGGTTGCATTAGTCAGGTGTCCTTATCATGTATACCAATTCAATATGACCCCAATTCAGCCGTGGACACGTATCTGCCACAGCTGAATCAAGCGTCTGAATCAATTTCGCCAGCGTCCCGTGTCATTTCCAACGTCGGGATTCGCCCCGGAATAAACTTGGTTACCTCTGTTGTCCACACGCATTATCATCGCCCTCACAACTGATCCCATTGTCTCCGATGATGACACCTTTGAGTCTGTCTGTCAGCAGTAAAAGACATGGCAGTCGAAGTGTCCTTGTACAAGGTGACCTTCGAGTTAAGCATTACTGGATACAATGCATTGCATGATGAAGAAGTAACTGCTGATCGAGACACCATTCCCAACAGAAGCTGTGTTTCTGCTAGTAGCCTGTATGATTCCAAGAGTGGTAGATACTGACTAACATATCGTTTCCAACAGGAAGTCACTAAAGCATTCCTGGCTGAAGGTATACAGGGTGGAAGCAGTCAATATTAGCTTCCAGAAACGTCAGAAGGAGTGTCTCAGGATAGTTACATATCTCTCAGAATTGCTTTGGCACTGACTAACTGGCTGTATGTTAGATCAAAAACAGTTGCAATGCAGTTAGATCGCACATGATCAGGTCAGCCCGTGAGTGTGTAGGGAGACTATACAACCTGGACCATTTCAAAGATGATGAGTGCCCCATACACATTGACCGGATTCTGTCATATATTACATTCATTGAACTACAATGCGATCGTACGAATGAACTTATTGTGAGTTTGGCCTGCAACCTGTAGCGATGCTAATACCACCAGAAACCAGTTACCTACTTTCTTGTAGGGAGATTCCACAATTACTATATATACATTTCTTCCAACGAATTGGCAAACGCAGCATGCATTCTGAGGGGGTCAATGAATGGATTCGGAAACAGACACCCACGACACTGATTGTGATAACATATACGGCATAGCATCACCCACTGGCAGAGTGGCCATGAAATGGAGGTTTATTTCCAACAAAGGTTTAAATCAATCACCTTGAGATCCAGCGCAACAGGTCCCAGTGGGAGTTCTACTTCAATTGAGATGATGACTGCTGTAAGTATGGCCTTCACAATGCATTCAATCGATCTAACAATTATTTGACAGAGACTAACTCTGATCTAATGAATATTTGGAACGATCTCTCATATCCATTGAGACCGATGATAATCAAGTCCCTAAGTGCGGCTCTGAACAACCTTATTCTACATGAGAAAGGAGCCAAAAACATGTCACCCATGGCCAAGCCTCGTCGTGTGCTATTAAACAAGACAGCGATAAATGCTCAGATGATGGAGAGGAACATTGAGACCCCGATAATTGCTGCTATCCGCATCCCCATTGCTAAAGATTTGTCTTTTGAAGATGACACTGAGATCGACGGTTGCAAAAATGATAGCAACATTGAGCATGATGACATTCACTGTGCCAAGAGTCGTGCTCAGCGATATCATTGTTTCCAGGTGCATAATGATGAGGTCCAGAATGTGGAGGATGAGGATGATGATGATGTTGAGAATGAGGTGGATGTGAATGAGAATGAGAATGAGAATTAAAATGAGGAGAAGAACAAGGACGTAGAGTCTGAGTTGGTGGATGACGCCAATGTAGAGTGTAGTTTCGAGGATGTACTGCAAGCTGCCTGGGACTTTTAGCATGGCGTGTGGATCGAGGAAAGAGTAGTTTAGAGGATGTGCTGAAGGCTGGCTGCGATGTGTAGCATGGTGTTTGAAACGTCTAGAGAGTAGTTTTGAGGATCCGCTTCAGGCTTGCTGTGACGTGGAGCATGGCTTTTAGAATGTGGGACATTTGGTACGGGAAACTTAATATATTAGAGCTTAATATGAAACATCTTCAACTGTAACATTACTGCCCTGTATCCATCACCCCAGATGTGAAAGCAATTTCAGGTATCTTATAAATGTCGCATATTGTGAACATTGCGTTTTATGACGGTGTACATTGCACTTATGGGTTCCAAGAGTAGTGTTGTGGATCACAAGGTGACAACACTTAATGTCTGTGTCAGTAAGAATCATGTGCACTGAATAGCTGCGACAGTACGGAATGCTGCATCAGGCTGTGCAAGCGCAACTCCAGGGGTTCTGTATATGCATGTGCAGTGTCATGTCATGACGAGGCTCAAAAGGTTTCGTCTTAAGCGTGTGATTCGAGGTGAATGTTCCGGCATCCGGAGCGCGACTTGGTTTGTATCCTGATGAATACGTGTAGATACGGATGCAAACGTGAATAAGTAATTCAGATAATATCCATTGTTAAGCAAGGTAGCAAGTAAGTAAGTAAGTTAAGATGATCACAAGTGTGCAGAATAAACAACGCGATGTCAATATATGTTTTTAAGCACATACATCCTCGTATGGATAGATATACGTAGATATGGTTGCGAACGGGAATAAGTGATAAATATATCAATGGTAAGGTTATGTAGGTAAGATAATTGCTAGTGTGCCAAAAGCACCTCGCGAGGTAATTACATATGAAGGCTTTGACCCAGCCTCGGCTACCAAGTGCACTTACAAGGCCAAATACGCTTGCGAGACAAGTGCACTTACGAGGCCATGGGCACTTACAAGGCCAAGTAGACTTACGAGGCCAAGCGCACCTGGCACCGCCATTATATCATCCCCCTCTCTATCTGCAGACCTCCTGGGCTGCAACATATATACATAAAGAAAGACAGGATAAAGTGTGTACGTCTTCATACATCTACATAAGACCCACAACCAATCGGTGCCGACATGGAAGCCTCACAGTAGATCCTGCGCACTGGGAAACACCACCTCCAGTGGCAATGGTAAAACCTGTCCCGACGCAATGTATACCGGGCCGAGATCTATAAGAAACGAAGAGAAGGGAAGAGACAAAACCCTCCATTGCCTCTCGATCATCGAAGTCCACCTCTGAGGCGTCCGCGGCGATGTGTAAGCACGTACGTCCTCATATGGATAGATATGCGTACATACGGTTGCAAACGGGAATAAGGGATAAAGATATCAATTGTAAGATAAGGTGCGTACGCCTTCGTATGTCTACATGGGTCCCGCGACCGATCGGTGCCATCACGGCGGATTCTTGCACGGGGAAATCCACCTCCAGTGGTAGGTGGTAAATCCTGTGCCGACGCCATTTATACCGGGCCGAGATCCATAAGAAATGAAGAGAAGAAGGAGAAGAGAAGGAACGTCCAATTGACCCTGACCCTCCAAGTCCACCTAACCGCTCCAGTAACAGGCCTCGTTCCAAGCCCACTCATTCCAATCGAAGCCGATCCAGCAGGCTTGCAAGTTCGTGGTTCTAAATATCCAACTGGGCTTCCAGTTTCTCCGAATCCAAGCAATTGATCCCCGTAACGCTGGCTCGGTGATGCTCGAATCGGTAGTGCTATTGACTTCCGCCTGATCGATTTCTCTTGTCGAACGCGTTCGTGAACGTCATCCGAGGGGTAAGGCCATCGTGGCCGGTAATGCATCTCTGCAGCAGTCAACTAGCATAATTGCATGATGTACTTATCTTGGTCATAGCTTCTGCTCTTGAGAGCTCTCGGATTCGTATGATTTCCATGTCTCTGTGCTTTCGTATATCCAAGCACACGGCAGACCACATCGGTGATAGCCTTCGCTCCCGGCACTGATCATATGCGTCTCACCGATTGGCTGCAAGTTGACTTGTATATCGGTTATCGGGATTCGACTTCCCATAGTCATTCTGCTTCGGATCCAGTGGTGGTTTGTTGACATGTGTCGGCGTCGTTCGGCCCTCGATTGCAGTCATCATATGTCGACATGCATTCATTCAAAGGTAACCAAGTATGCTTCCGCCCAGGTGCATCAGGGCAGCCATTCCCGTATTCCATGCCTTCGACTTCCGAATCCACGAAAAAAGTGGGTTTGCACATGCCATGCCCTTCCGAGCCTAGCTGTAGGGCGCGCACCCTAAATTCTAGCCTGATACGGTTAATCACCACTATCTGCGGCGACGTCAATCGATTATCGTCATGGCTTCGTTTGGTAATTTTCGGAGATCAAGGCCAATTGCAGACCATATTCGTTCTTGATATATCTAATTCGTAAGCAACCCGCGTACAAGGTCATAGTTACCATGTAAGTCGGTACGTTTGCGCTCTCGGGTCTGAAGTTCCAAAGCGGTAGCCTTCTCATACGTCAATTAAG
>MU122703.1:0-15596 GCA_014904905.1 Wilcoxina mikolae CBS 423.85 | reverse complement strand
CTGCTTCGATTTGACGCTGATCCTCGGCGTGTCGCAAATCCGCCTTCGCTTGAACTGCTTCGATTTGACGCTGATCCTCGGCGTGTCGCAAATCCACCTTCGCTTCCACCTCTCCAAGCCGTCGTTCCGCCCTCTCCTGCTCAAGTTGCCTGAGGTACTCCACCTCGTGTAGTGCTATCTGTGCCTTCGACTGCGCCTCGCGAAGCTCCGTCTGAGCTGCCGACTGAGCCGCCGATTGTAACGTACGAACGAGGGTTTCAAACGCAAGCTGCGGAGCGGGCGCCACGAGAGCCGCAAAGACTGAACGCGATTAGCTCAGCGTCCGGGCGAGGGTGGGGTTGGGCATGTACTCTGATACCAATTCCTAGCATCGGCTTCTTTGACTATCGCGTCGTAGGTGAGGTTGAGACGAGGCTCATCAGGGGCAGGTGGTGGTGACGACATGTCGTTAAAGGAGAGGCGGGTGTTGTGGAAGTGAAAAGGTTGGTGAAGAAGCGGTGCTGCGGAAGTTGTGTGGTGATGAAGCTGTAAGCGCAGGGATATTACCGACGCGACACGAACGGAACGCCAAGCCGTTGCAACCATATCTAATCACATCTAATGCCGGATCCGGAGATTCGGCTGGCGGATACTCTGGGTGCAGGCGAGGGGGAGGGTAGGGTAACTCTGAATTTGGAGCTGTATAGGCATTTTTTGAAGGCGGGCGTGGAGCAGATGGCGGTGTTAAGGGAGTTAGATTTTTTGAGGCAGAGTAGACGCTCTCGGGAAGTAGTTTTCTGAGTGTTTGTATATATACTTGGTGCCGTGGTGGGACATGATGCTGCGAGTATTGCAGCGCAGTTCCCACGACCAGAGCCCGTATCAACTGAAACAATCTTGCCTATCACCGTGACTCTGGGGCTTGGGCGGCTGTCGTTTCCAAACACCACCTAAAGTTTCGTGTGCTATCACATTAAATCATTCGCACCTTGCTCTATCTTTGGCGCTACCCTTGCAGCTCGAGGGACGGTTACCTCCATAAGTAAGCGCATTCGCTAACCTTAGGTTACATGTCAAAAACCTTCTTTCAACGTCATGCATACAAGTTCTCTGATCTGACTGGAGAAAAAAAGGTCGTCTGACAGAAATTGGCACACCTAACCCTGGGATCACGTGTTCTGGGAACGTCGACGACATTAGTAGGTATGAAAATGACATCTGGCGAACATTTATTGAAAGAAATTTGGTACTAGTAATTTACAGCTTTTCTCCCGTTATCGCCGCTCCGAAAATGAAGTGGTCAAACGGTAAAGCCGGGTTACGTAGGCAGGTAGGGATAAGTATCTCTGAACTCTGTATTTCAGCTGACGTTAAACCTCTAACCTGCATCCGTTCCCCGCCTAACACGTCATGGACCACTGCACCAATCTACTAGCCGAACGAACAGTCAACAACGATGCGAGCGAATACCCGCCGCCTGTATGTCTTGCATCCACAGGCCCCGTTTCCTCAACAACGGGTTCTGCTGTCGGCCTTCATCGTGGCGAGGCAACCCCTCAGGTAGCGAGAGCGGCGCATGCCGACAACGCATCGAGCTTGCAGCCGACAGCAACTCCGCGCGATACCCTACTGACTTCCGGAGCTGTTACACTGTCAACCGACCCCATCCACCCGACAGCGCCGCCTGCTACGCCTCGCTTGTTAAGCGACTCCGCTCTTCAGAAAGCAAAGCAGACACCCCTGGCGTCACTGCACGAGCCGACCACCAACGACCTACCCCTGGCCATCCCCGCAACCGCCCCACCAACAGCACCCACCGCCATGAGCAACCTTTACATCGGTGAATCGACGCTTCAGCTAGCCGCACAAATGCCTACACAGGAAACCACTGGTTCGCCGCTGCAGCCAACTCCACACGACCCCGTGTCCACACCCCTACCTACGCGAGTCCCCGAAAACTCCAATCTCCCTATAACAGATCCGAATACATTCTCCCCGCCGTCTGCATCCACACCGCCGATACCCAACCCTAAACCGACACCACCGGTTACGGCACCCCTTCCCACTAGGCCGCCCCTCCCGTCCCCTGAGAATACCCCCGAGTCTTCATTAGTACCCCATCGCTTTGATCAGGACCGTATCCTCCCAACAATCGGCCATGTAATCAAGATTCGGTTCAGTCAGCCCATCCAAGGACCAGGTTCTGTGGTGCATACATCTGCAGCCAGCACCTCAGCAGCGTCCAGCTCCAAAAAGTACAAGTACCACTCGGCATTAGTAGTTCACGCCACACCTAATTACATCAAGCGATCCTTCTCGATCAAAGCCTATCCCATCCCCGCCTTCACTGGCGAAGATTTCGCAGCGTCTTTGAAAATGTTGGATCAGACAGAACAGGACCATTACATCCCTATCCCACCGGCGGATACGGGGATGACGCCCGCCGCGTTTGGAGATCCGGTAATGCCTACCACCCGTGATGAGAACGGCGATACAATCCCGTAGGTGGACCGCGTACAGAGCTAGCTACTCATGCGCCCGATGACGTTTACATACCCCCCCCGCAAGACCTGGAAGCAGTTTAAAGTCCCCGTCATGTTCAGCTTTGAAGACATAGCGCGAATCGAGACGTACGAGGACACCCTCCGCCTCCGGTCCCTGCCAATTCAAGACCTCACCCTTAACCTGTACCACGAACCAGGGCCATTGGTGGAAGTACTGCAGTTGTTTCATAGCCTAGGACAGGATTCAGTTGTATTATTTGACGATGACGACGATTCGGATTCGAATGATGGAAATGACGAACAACCAATTTCGAGAATGGAGTTATATAGGATCTTGGCGAAACCGGGCAAGGAGGATTGGATGCGCCGCCGTGTTGAGGAGAAGGATGCGATGGAGAGGAAAGGGAGGGAGGAGATGACACAGTGGTGGGTTGGGCAGCTTGGATATGCCGGCTCGGATACGACTGGGGCTTCAGAGGGATTCACGGAGGGGGGTAGTGTGACGCCGGATGAGAGTGTTACTACTACAGGGGGGGATGTGCGAGATTGGGACAACCATAGCTGTTATAGTTGATAGTTCTAGCTTCTCTTTCTTCCTCTGTTTTTTTGTCTGTCGCTGAACCTCCTTAACACTACCACCCGTCTCTCACTTCTTTCCCTTCTGAGGTTTACTCTTCATCTCTCTTCGACAGGAATGTCAATTTTCGGCGCGGGAATGCTGTGCACGTTGTTGAACCGACTCCGTTGAATCGATTGATTGTCTAAGTCTAAGATGACACGTAGCCTATATACTAACTGCAAACCGCACGTGATGACGTACCACATTGTGAAGGCGGCCGGGGAACGGCCCTGGATATAGTCACTTCGCGCGAGTGCAATTGCACTCTAGCGATCATATTATTATCTCACGTTACAATTGATATCATCTTTATCACTTATTTCCGTGTGCTACCGTATCTACACTCATATCTACCCGTACGAGGATGTACGCCCTTACACACATCCCAAAGAGTATGCTCTGCAACAGAGCGGTGGGCATGTAGAACCGCCAGAAAGCACACGAAGACTACAAGGCCATACCGACTGCGACAGAGGATGCTTTGACGAAGTGGGCGCTGCAGATGGATTCCCAGGACTTACCAGCAAGACTCATCCATTTCAAAGCAATGGCTGAACAGTTAGTGGCACAGCAAGCAGAGGAAGATGGAGATCCCAAGATGGCTGACCTGGGATATACATGGCTTCGAGGCTTCTTGAACCGTCACCCCACAGTTTCCACACGCTATGCATCAATTATGGACCGTCAATGGGCAGATGCCAACAATTGTAACGGTGGCCAGGTAACGGCGCTGGATATATTGACTTCCCGTGAAGGCAATTGGACTCCAGCTATCATCTTACTTTCTTAATTACCTTACAATTGATATCAACTTTATCAATTGTTCCCGTTTGCAACCGTATCTACCTTATTGACATATCTATACGTACAGATCCATACAGAGACGTACTCGCCTTACAATGATGTTATATCTGGCACACACTACATCAAGAATCTCAAATCCATAATACTTCACTACAAGATCCAGCCAGAGAACATGTGGAATATGGAAAAGAAAGGCTTTCTCCAGGGTATTGCAAATGAGGATAAGGTTATTGAAGGTGTTAATTGGAGGCTACTGAGGACAAACGATCAAATAAGACAACTCATTACCGTTATTAAGATCTGTGGAGTACAGCATCTCATGAAATCCCCCATTGTTCTTTTTTTAAGGGTACCGCTTGTTTCACAGGCTGGTATTCCGAGATTAAAAACAACAGGGAGGTTTCCTTCACCAACAGTCCAAAGGGTTACATGCTTTGATTACCAATCAATCATGCCATTCCATGCAGCAATCATTTTTCCATGTAAGTACATTCACCAATGCATATTCAATCGCTGCCAGCAACCACAACCACGAGAAAGTCAATCAGAATAGGGAACAAACATAAATACAATCGAAACTAATAGATGCCCATACTGGGGCGACGCTGCAAAAATTTCTCTTTTGGCAGGGCCTTTGTACGACAGTCTGCAACCATAACCCCAGTAGGTATATACTCCAAAGATACCTCTCCTCCTTCAACCATCTCCCTAACGAAATGATGCTGAATGTCAACATGCTTGGTGCGCGCAAGGTACTCTGGATTGTGGGCGAGAGCAATGCAGCCTTGGTTATCTGGAAAAACTGTGATGGAGGGGAGTTTCTTGAGCTCGCGATCCAAAATCTCCCTGAGGAGAAAGCAAAGCCAGATAGCTTCCTTGGAAGTCTGAGTGATCGCCATATTCTCAGCTTCAGTGGATGAAAGTGCCACAGTTGCCTGCTGCTTGCTTGACCAAGAGACTGGCGATTGACCAGCCAGGAAAATGTAACCATCAGTACTGTGGCGAGAATCTAGACATCCTGCCCAATCACTATCACTGTAACCAGTGACTTTCGAATCCCACAAGATCATGGGATAGTATGGCTTTCCTGCCACTTCTGGTGTAGGAACAGGTTCGAATGAAGTGCATCTGGTGAGGGGAAGGGCCAGGTGTGTCGACCCTCGAATGTATCTGAGGATGTTGTGGAGGGCAGCAAGATGATCAAGAGTGGGAGAACTGCAGAACTGAGAGACTGCTCCCACTGCATATGCGAGGTCAGGCCTGGTAGCCAATATAAGGAACATGATCGAACCAACAACGCTTCATTCGGTAGAGAGCACCATCTTGTTGGCAGAGAAAAGCTCCAGAATCCTTTCGGAGCTTTGTACCGGTACTGAGTGGAGTGCTAACTGGATGGCAGGAGGAGAACTGAAAGTGTCGAAGGATCTCCTGAGCATACCGCTCCTGTGAGAGGTATAGACCATTGGCATCTCATGTCACTGCAATTCCATAAAGTACGCAAAAGGGCCAAGGTCACACATTTTGAATCTCGTCTGAAGCTGCTTCTTGCTTGCAGCAACTGTTTCCGATTCTCCCAGAACAATCAGGTTATCTTCATAAACCATGATAAAGATGGACCGGGCAGGATTGTAGACACAGGGGTCAGAATCTGCTCGCTTTAGGCCAAGCTTCTTGCAGAACAACTCATGGAGAGTCTTGTTGAGGATTCGAGAGGATTGATTAAGGCCATATAATGTTTTGTGTAGGTGGAGTAGAATTATCTCTTTACATTCACTTGAAACACCTGGAGGCAGCTCAATCTAAATGGGCTCCTCGTCATCACCCAGATCATGTCCAAGAAATGCTGTCTTGATGTGCATCTGGTGTATCTCAAAGTTCTTCGAAACTGGAAACACCAGTAGGAGTCGGCGGTCTGAAACTTAACTACTGGAGAGAAGGTCTCCAGGTAATCGATGCCATATGCCTGGGTGTATCCTTTTGCCACCAGCTTCCGTACATATACTACACACGCAAGTGCAATTGCACTGCAGCGATAATTTTAACTACATACTACTCTACAATATTTAGTTAGTCTTGTTTGCAACTGTATCTACCCTTATACTCTTATACGAGGTTGTACACAGATGTACACACTTACAGTCTATGTGGACAACCTGATTGTTCTTCATTAGGAAAATAATTCCACCTACCTAGTTACCCTACCTGCCTACGTAACCGACTTTGTAGTGGGTGAGTTGGTAGTATACATAGGTGCTAATCACGCTGTTAGTCGTATCCATAGCAATATTTCGAATTGTTGGTGACACTGTAACCGAGTTCCGAATTATTTTCAACTACTTATGATAATTACGAATCCATTCACTTTGCCTATTTACAACTAAGGGTTGCTCAAGCCATAAGTCATAGAAATTGTATCCACATAATTCGTTTGCAAGTAATTTACCATTGGGCATTTATCTTGCAAGGTTAGTAATACAACTATATATATTGGTAGTCACTCTACCGTCACTCACCTTATACATAGTGTGATTATAATATCTTGTAATGTATTGGACAGGAATGTCGGTAACACCACAAAGTCAGACAAGAATCTATGTGGCATCCGTACACCAATACCCTGTCCTATACCCCGCATGAAATCTTCCGCTGCTATTTCCTACCAGAACTACGACAACCATGACTCAAGTTAAGCTCCGACCCGAGATTGCAAGAGACTGTGAGGCCAATATCCAGTAAGCACTGCAGGAACGAAAGCAAGAGGGTACAAACTTCCAGGATCTTGCACTGAAGTACAATGTCCCCACTTCAACCCTTTCAGACTGAGCAAATGGGCACCGCAATAGATGCGAAGGACACCAATGACAGCAAGCACTCCCACCTAGCATTGAGCGAGTATTGGTTTGATGGATAGACCAACTACACAGCTATCGATTTCCTTCCCGTCTAGATCTCTTCAGAGTCAAGGCAGCGGCTCTAGCTCAGAAGCGTACACAGGAGGAAGGAGACCCTGATCTTGCGACACTTGGTAAAAGTTGTGAGTGGGGATTATTTAACTGGCATCCCGATCTTTGAACAATGTTTGCTACGAATATCGACCAGCAAAAAGCACTGGCAAGCAATCGTACTCTACTACGACATTACTTTCGCAAGCTGCATTCACAGTTACAAAAAAATATAAGTTCAAGCCCCACAATATGTTCAATATGGATGAAAAAGGGATTTCTTTTAGGCATCTCTATCCGGACTAATGTAATTGTTAGGAGGGGTTTCGGCAAACCTACTGAGGTACAGGATGATTGCTGCGAATGGGTTAGTGTAGCCTAATTGTCCGGTGCTAACAATACCATACTTCCACCACTCGTTCCATACCGCGGAACAGGCCTTTATGGCGGCTGGTTTGATACAGATGAGAAAGATATTGATCGAAAGATTGTTTTTGCCTAAACACCGTGGGGATTCATGACTGATCAGGTCGCACTTGCATGGTTGCGTAACTATTTCAACCCCTGGACACAGAATGAGAATACCATTACTGGGGCCTACCGATTCTTCCCTCCGATGGCCACCGTACTCCCTACAGTCTTGAGATTGTGCGGTATGCAATGCCTAATAGGATTGTTCTTATATTGTACCAGGGACACTCGACACATCTTCTGCAGCCACTTGATGTCAGCCTTTTCGAATCTCTTCAAAAAGCCTATGGCGATGCCATGCACAACCACACCAGAAATACCCGCACCGGTATCACAAAACCCCTCTTCCTACGCTTCTACCCTGCGGCAAAACATCCAGCCTATTCACAACAGAATATTAAAGCTGCCTGTCCCACAGAAGGGATTCATCCTGACCATGGTGATTCCGTTCTGTAACCACTTCTCCTCAACAATGAGGAGAAAAAAGCGAAGGTCCAGGATGATAGACTGGTACAACCCCCAGGAACCTCGTCTACCCGCAAGGTTTGCACCTGCGAAACCTCGCAGAATCGCCAAGATTTGAGACACATGACAGCAGCTGCGATCTAACTTATCAGAAATGGCAAGCTTACTCCCCCAGCAACCGAAGCTCTGGTAACCAAGTTGTCCAACCAAGGAGCAGCAGCTCTTGCGAGCGCCAAGATAGTGGACATTGAAAAAGAAGATGTACGGTCAAAGTATGCTGGGAACAAGGCTAAGACCACAGGAGGTCGCAAGAAGCTGTCAAAGTCTCAGGTTGGGGATTGGGAATTTCTGGCAGAGCTAGATCAAGATCACAGAGAGAAGAAAGCTGCAGCAGCTGCCAAAGTACATGCGATGGCTGCTAGAGCAATAGCAAAAGCAGCGAGACAGCAGGTAACAGCAGCAGCAGCCAAGGTGAGTCCCCGCTACCATAGAAGCTTTATACCTGTATTCCTCACCATAGTATTCAAGAAGCATATTACTATTATCCTCCCATATGAAAGCGAAGCAGTGGAATCTGCCGCTGGAAGTGAGAGTGAGATTGAAGTAGCCTCAGCAAGAGCTGCAGGGCTGGGTGGGTGGAATGTGAGAGTACGGGGTGGGGGCAAAGTGGTATATAGCGGGTATAGTAGTGATGAGTGGGAGGATTGTGATGATAGGGCTTAGTACAAGAATGATCTCAAGGAAAGCCATCATGAATGATTTTATTTATTTCCTTATCATGTCATGGTCATTGGGTCTGATTTGGAGAGCAATTGGATCAAAGGTTATTGAGTATTGAAGTTCTCTGTCCCTGCCGCGGGGCAGCACACAAACATGTGCAGGGTGTCCGACTTCCTGTGGTAACCGTCATCTCTGTCGAATATGTTAATTGGGTGTAGATAATTCAAAGTTGACAAGGCGACTTGGGAGGTTGATTGCATATAGCTCTGAAACACTACTACATCAAGAGATTCTCTTAACTCTGCATCTTTGCATTGTTAATTGTTTCCCACTGGTCCCATATACCATTCCTTTGCCCCTGTAGCAAAGATTTTGTTATATGTCAATTGGCCATTGAATATTTCGATAGGGATCTGAATATTATACAATAAGCCTCCCAGGCACGTTCATAGGATATCGATGTTGATGTTTATGTTTAAAGTGTTCAGATATACCTATTTCAAGTTGAGCAGACAACTCTTGCGAATGTGGTCATGGCTATACAAATTGTAAATATTCATGAACGTAGTTACTCCCTTTTGAATTGAGACCAACAATACCTGTCGATTGATTTCGGAACTCCTCACAGTACTTCCCCAGGTTTCAGCAGTCTGAACATTCTCCTCAACCTTGGGTGGCCAAATTGTAATATTGCTGAAACCATTTCCATTTTGTTGCACCTTATACAGTAATAGACCCTCAGGTACCATCGATGCGGGGTTACATACGATCACTCGATGATTGCTGAACCGGGATAGTACAAGCGCCATCACTGTGCCTCATTGAATATCCACAAGATATCACTCGATGCAGTTATCACAACCAACGAAATCAGATGAGGTGTTATGCAGTCAACCACAACACTGATAAGGAAAGAAGGGTGGCTGCTAGATTGATGTTATGCCCGTTCATACTGCCGAAAACACGTAGACAGCAGAGAGGGTGTAGCCATGCAAGAACCTGAGTTTACTTCATAGCCGGGGTGGCTTTGATGAACAGGCTTTGATGAAATCTAAGCTATGGAAAGAATGCGATGGGTATGGACCGAAGAAGTCCGAAAGTTTGATCCCAAGTATGGATTCTATTCGTCCAAGTAAGAGATCTTAGTGGAATAGTACAGAACCTGCAGACAGGCAGAGGGTGGGTTGTGCGAAGGAGACATTGGTGCCAAGGGTGGTTAGGTAGAGAAGATCATGAGAAAAGCGTAGATAGAAGTAATTGTTAGAGCCAGAGAATAGATGTATAAAGACCTCTGGAATCACCGAGGGTAGAAGGGCAAGCTTCTTGACGAGGAGAACATCCCTTAACTATATACCTATTGGAAAGGCAAACGTCATTGTCCTGAATCTGAATCTTTAGTGACTTTCACCTCCTCAGCGAGTCTCAATATCTTCCATTGCAAGCAAGTCCTGAAATCAGTAAAGATACTACTTATACTGGTAAACATGTAGTGACGCTACCAGTGTTACACGTTCAGATTCATTCTCCTGGCTGCAAACACATCTCGGCTCAGAAAATGATTGACCCATCTTCTGACTTATATCTCTGCGCTTATCGAAGGCCCAATACCAATCTTTGATTTGGGTTTTGTGAGCCACTTCGCTAAACTCTGTAACAACTGCTGCAACCCCCCAAATCCCTCGCTATATCGCCGGGAGTGTGTCATTACTTGAAGTTTTTGAATGTTAAATGATGACCCCTCCTCCAGGTGATCAACCACTTGCGACTTTATCCAATCGTTCCTGTCATTGAGTTGACATTTTCGTTCTTGGACAAAACAATTTCTATAGTTGTCCATATCTGAGGCACACTCCTTACGCAGCTCTTTCTGCGACACTATCAATTGTTGAGGTGTTTCCTTGTGCGCCTGATATTGCCGGAAAACATGTCTGAAGTTGAGAAAGTGACGCAGATTGTCATCAATATGGTTCAAGGTATCCTTGTCATTGGATGGCTATTGGTAATAGTTGTAGAATACAAGCTGTGCCCAAGTGCATTGGATAGCATCATCAGAAGAGTGATGTTGGGAGGTGTTGGACAACGTATGCTGTTGGTGGCAACTGCAAGCACATAGCGGCTCATTGTTCTCAGTTCCTTTGAAGTCCTGGGGCTAACATGCTCATATTGTTTCTTCGGCGTCATTATTGTCAAGTATTCTGGTAGAGATAACCATAGCTCGTTGTATTTTGTGAGTTGTTTGAAATTTTTCAACAGTTGTTGGAGCCACCCCTGTAACACCGGGATCGTGGCTCCAGGTTTACAAGTACAAGTACTATCGTTACTGCTCACAGGTCTAGCTTACAATGGAAGTTATGAAGTTTCGCTCTGGATGTGAACGTCACTAAAGATAAAGATTCAAGACAAAGATCCTTGGCTTTCAAATGCGTATATTATTAAGGCTTGTTCTCCTTGTCAAGACGCTTGCGCTTCTACCCTCGGTGATTGCAGAGGTCTTTATATCTCTTTCCTCTTGTTCTGACAAATTATTTCTAGCTACCCTTTTTCTCATGAACTTCCCTACCTAACCACCCTTCGCCACAATGTCCTTTCCTACACTTGACCGCTCTGCCGGACCTTCCATATCTTTCCGATCAGATCTCCTACTCAGACGAATAGAGTCCTAACTGACATTAGTCCTTTGGACCACCGTCGTCCGGACCTATCATATCCTTTCGATCTCTTAGCTTCCCTGCGAATGGTATTCATTCGATTGTCAGGGACATCAAAGGCTTCGTCAGCTATCATGCAGACTCGGTTGCTTTCGGATCTACAGACTTTCAACTGTCTTTGTAGTATCGGTGGCATGCGCTGGTAGCATATCGATCCAGTAACCATCCTTGATTCCTTATCAGTGGTATGGTTTGCTGCATAACAGCTCATCAGATTTCGTTGGTTGAGATAACCGAATCAAGCGCTATCATGTGAATATTTGTTGATGTTCAGGGATGGTGCTTGTATCATTCTGAACCAGCAATCATCGAGTGATCGTAGGTAACCCCGCATCGAAGGTATCTGATGTGATATCATCCTGTCAGGTGTAACAACCCAAGAAGATGTTTTAACATGCCCCAATACATTGTGTGAAGGATGTCTGGTTTTGGAAGATCAGGAACAATTGAACCGGTGTGCCATGATATATTGTCACCAAATATGAACACACACTCTCCAAGAATGGGTGCAGCCTCAAGGGGGTCATAAGTAATTGCCTTGATAACTGGCAGGATAGCAGAATCGACATTGTTTGACCATTCTGCTGGTTGGTGATCCCTGACTCAGATGTTATCATCAGTATTCTGAATAATTGCTAGAGCATCTTCCGAATAGAGTAAGGGTGTTCGGGCAATATTCTAGAATGCATGATATACATTATGATCGTGGAGTGCCCCCAGTATGTCGATATACCTTGCGAATTCCTTCTTTTCAACTTAATGACAAGAACATAATTGTAAAGACCTAGGACCTCGAATCGGTGTAAACATGTAGATACAGTTGCAACCGGGTGTAGGTAACAAGGAAGACATGAATTATAAGTAAGGAAAGTAAGTAAGTAAGTAGGTAACAAATTAACAAATTTAATTGCTATCATGCAAAGCACTTCACGATCTGACTATATTTGAAGGGTGCTTACCCATCCAAGCCTGCCTAGTGCACTTGTCTGCCAAACGAACATAGAATGCAAGACCATTTAGGAGGACAAATGTGCCTGGGAGGCAAGTGCACTTACAAGTCCAAGTGAACCTGGCACCGCCATTTCAATAATTAATATCAATGATTTTGCAGTACCGCACGCCCTTGATAGTCAGCAACCCATGCGGAGAGAAACAAATGGAATTGTTAGTGATGACCGTTGACACTGTTACACCTCACAAGATGTACATCACCAAGGGCCATCGGAGCGGTGACACCAACGATCACTCGACGATAGCCGCATCGGGATAGTACAAGGGTTATCCTTGGACGTAATCGAAACTACATAGAATATCACTCGCAACCAACGAAATCAGATGTGCTGTCATACAGTCAACCACACCACTGATAAGCGATCAATGGTGTCCATTGGAACGACACTCTGCCCGCTCATGCCATCGATAATGCGAAGACTGCTGAGAGGCTGTAGATAGGAAAGCACCTGCATTTGCAGCGTAGCTGACGAAGCCTCTGATGTCTCTCATGATTCAAAGGATACCAATCGCCTGGAAGCAAAGAGATCGAAAGGATACGATAGGTCCGGACCACAGAAGCCCGAAGGACTGATATCAGTAGAGGTTCTATTCGTTTGGGTTAGAGATCTGAGCGGCAAGATGTGGAAGGTCCGAAAGAGCGATGAAGGGAAGGAAGGGCATTGATTCAAAAGGAAGATTAGGTAGAGGAGCTCATGAGAAAAGCGTAGATAGAAGTAATTGTTAGAGCGAGAGGATAGAGGTATAAAGACCTCTAGAATCTCTGAGAGTAGAAGGGCAAGCTTCTTGACGAGGAGAACAAGCCTTAACATTATATGCATTGGCAGGCCAAACACCTTTTTCTTGAATCTTTATCTTTAGTGACTTTCACATCCTGAGCGATACTTCATAACTTCCATCACAAGCAAGTCCTGAAGCGGTAGGGATATTACTTGTACTGGAAAACCTGGAGTCACACTCCCGGTGTTACAGACACAGAAAGTGGTGATCCGACTATTTCCTACTTAGGTCAGATGTCACAGAAAGTAGTTGAGAACACTCAGTGTGACAAGTCAATAATGAGCCCATTGGCGTGCCCTTATTTGCGTGGGAATATCTAATAATTTAAATGCTTATGGCAGAAGTGCTTGCAGCACAACGCAATGAGTTGTTATTTTCATACATACATTGCTGGACTGGTTGCCAATGGTCGTGCATATGGGCTATGTTTACATATTGCCAGCGAAATTTGTGAGATGTCTCGAATCAAAGGAGAAGATAACCAAAATATCCTTATGGTCTTCTGGGAGACAATGCTAGGCATTGTCAAAACAATATTTGTGAGTTCTCCAGGCTATTAACATACCTGTGTTTCCCACCACCTGTCTGCGCTGTGAATCTTGTGGTATAGACGACACCTGTTATTGATGAAATGACTCTCAGGAGCATAAACTGGATCCGTCTTGTATGCCTGTTGATGGACAAGCCATTTGTCACATAACATGATATGATTGGAGTAACACTCATTGGGCTTAGGGTGGCTTTCATTCCATTTGAAGATTGTCATATGCTTCATCCACAATGACTAACACAGGCCCTAAAATATTTGATTGATCATGTGATGCAGTATCTGTCTCAACTTTAAAGATTGTTCCACCGACTATTGTAGCCCTGTGTGTTCCTTTGACAAATGATCAATCAGACCCGGCGTCACTCCATTCATAGTCACTATCACCACAAGAAGAAACTCTGTAGTATCGGGAAAAGAATGCCAACAATTGGTATCACGATGTGTTGAGTTGTCTTCGATCTTGGTGGGTACATAGTGGGGTGTCCTACCAGTATGTCGGAATGTATATATTATAGGTATGAGTTCTGAAGATGACCAAGGCTCTGTCAATGGTAATTGTAGGTAATCGAGTATATCTGCCTGGGAATCATGGTTCCCAAAGAAAGGGCTCAGGTTTTGATTATTCTCATTGTCAGGCATTCTGAACGTTTTGATTTTTCTTTTTCTCGGGGGACTGTGATCGTTTTGCTTCCTGTTTTTATTATTGATAACTATACTCAGACCTGATCCTGAGGTACAGTTCCAAGCTCATCGAATCATTGCGTTGTACTCTTGGGGATGATATTTCCCCATATGCTTATTACTCAAGCCATTAGAGTACAAATGCTTGCCACAGATGTCGCAAATGAATATTACGACATTTTGCTTGATAGTTTATGGCATTGGCAACTTTGGACTTCGTATATACAATTTTGAAAGTAGTTGAGAGTGAATACCTGATGATTGATTGTGGAATAACATGTATATTGAAAACTCTAAGATTGAAGGATCAATGGCTAATCTCGAGCAGTCAATCAATGAGTCAATGAGCATGAAAGGACCCCCCTGGGTTTACAAGAGTCAATGAAAGTTGCACTTGAAACTGAAGTTGTTTCAGTGATTGAAACCAAAACGGGTGTACTTACTCTAGAAATCTGCATCTATGATCATAAGCGCGTCCAGCCTCAAACCAAAAGGCTCCAATGAGGATAAGGCAACCTGCGCAATACCAACTATGTATAACAGGTTTGCAGCAACTCCACACGATGTCAACGTGTCCAAGCTAATCAAGCTGCTGTAGAAAGGTATCAGTATTTGCCGGCAGAAGATTCTCAACCTGAATAGGTGATTAGTACTCATGCAAGCCTATCAACGTGGTACTAATAATTTTCTAGGTTATTATTTTGTCCCAAGTATTAGTCGTAGTGGTGGTTTTCATTTACACTTCTAAGTATTTTTGAGTATATCACCAGCATAGTCGACCCTTGTGAGTGGGCAAGTATCTTGTGGTGTTCAATGTGCTATTGTAAAGTGGCGGCCGGCTTATGGGCGGGAAACCACACAGTATATAGTCACCTCGTGCAAGTGCTCATGCACACCATCGATAACCTTACCTACATACTACTCTACTATATTTAGTTATCCTCATTTTCAACTGTATCTTCCCTTATACTCTTATACAAGGCCTTGCACTGACATATACCCATATATATTGTTAGTCTTCGGGTGGACTTCTTGGAGAAGGCTGATTTGGTTTTTTGATATCGGCCTATGGAATAATAATATATTTGATAGAAAGTGTAGATGAAAGTGCTTCAAGGTTTCGCAGTAATCCGGCAAGTTGGTGCCAAGTCTTATTTAATAATATACATGTATTAGTGTAATGGCGGTGACAGGTGCACTTGGCCCTCCCAACCGCACTTGGCTCTCAAGCGCACTTGGCCTTCTTAAGTGCACTTGGTTGCCGAGGCCGGGTAAGCGCCCTTCATATATAATCACCTCGCGAAGTGCTTTTGGCACGCTAGCGATTATCTTACCTACACACCACATAATTGATATATATTA
>MU122701.1:0-15931 GCA_014904905.1 Wilcoxina mikolae CBS 423.85 | reverse complement strand
GACTGGCTGGACGCGATCGAGCCGTGGCTGGCTGGAGACGGTCGAGCTGGGCTGGCTCTCGACTGGCTTGACACGATTGAGCAGGAGCTGGCTGGAGACAGTCGAGCTGGGCTGGCTCACGATCAAGCTTGGCTGGCTCTCAGCTGACTAGAAGCACTGGCTAGACGAGCAAGTTTAAACTCATACACGCAAGTAAAAGCTTCTATGAGCGATGGCGATACTTAGCGTAAGGTTCACGAACGGGTTCGTATGAACCCAAAAATTTGATGGTAGTTCGTGTCAAACCTCGAATCTGATTGGTTCGACTGCACCTTGATTCGATTCGTGCCAGAATTGGCGAACCCTAACCCTGTTCCGATTAGTACAAATCAAATCAGTTCGTCAATTTCCACGAACTAGAGCGGTTCGTTGCCAACACTAGGCCCAATGGAACCTTATCGCTGTGACGCCTCAGAGAGGGAGGTAGTGATAATCAAGGCCGACGATGGAAACTGGACGCCCAAGTTTATCGTTGCCAGCGGACCTACCAACAATGATCATCAGAAACACCTCTTTCTGGTCAAGTGGACCGGATAATCTTACAATGAGAATACCTGGGAGTCATTGAACATCTTAACGAAGTCATAACCGATCTTGTTGTTGAATATCAACAAAAGAATCCAGCAATGGAAATGGATAAACGTTGAAGACCTATGGCAAAGCCAAAGGAACGAAAGAGACGGAAGTTATGAATTTCATTTGTTAAACTCATACCGCCCTGAGTTAGGCCGAGGTCTTCATTATGATAAAAGAATTTTTATATTTATTTTTAATTTTTGATACCCACAGTTATGATACATAAAGACATGATGTCTCAGTGGTATCTATTGTTTGCACACTTTTTACGATGGAGATTCTGTTGATGCCATCACAGCCAGAGAGGGATAAAATGTTGAGGGTTTTCACTCTGCAGGTGCATGAGGTATGGAGGACAACAATGGCAATCCGTGTTCGGCCACCTGTTGCAACGGCTGGCCAATGTAACTACCAGGGTTCATCTCATCCTCTGAGTGATGAAGTCCTACGTGACACACATACCTATCCAATACCGAGCCCAGGCAAAGTGAAATGATTAACCCGCCCGTGGGCAGTGCACCTTCTCGATTGAACAGCGATATTCACTACACTTAGCTGGTGGACGCATCAGTTCCAATCACTTCGGGTGGTATGCTACTATATGCCTAGGCCCCTGATAGTTAGAAAAGGTCATCAGTTGCTGATGAACAATCACGCCATTGCGCGGACTCTCGGGTCAGCTGTACATGATTATTTCGACCAGAACTACTATACCTTATCAGGAATATGGGGCAGCCAGCCAGCGCGGGGTATGCCTTCACACTCTCCGGCAGGCATACCTCAGAGCTCGAGAAGAGAAGCTTTATTTTGGGGATAACCATACAGTCTAGGAACTGTATATATTAACTGCGCCCCGGTAGTTAAATCTACCTGTTGAAAGCTTATGTGTGGGTCAACATCCCGAGTAACGGCGGATCGCAGGTGGTCAGGTCCGACATAAGACGCAGCCCTGAAATGGGAGCAAAAGATATTGAGATGGGAAGTGCGATATGTGGCATAGCAGCGGCTGGTCGCCAACACAAGTCTATGAGGGTAAACATATCCCTGCAAGCAACAATCTGATTTAACATTCAGTTCAGAGATCTAAGAGGAAGTCATGGTTCGATGAACGCGTCAGCTTTCATTGCTGAAACCTGATTCCTGTGTAAGGCATCCAAACCAGAAGAACAGCAAACAGGCTTAGTTGCTACTTGGCAAAATATTGCAGCATGAGAATAAGCTACAGGAATGCCATGCACTTTAGAAAGTGGCGAAAGTCAAACAGAAAAGAATCGCAACCTACACAGATCAAGTAACCAGCGTAACGATCGGAGGCCATAGCTGTCTCAGTAGAAACGCTGAAGGCATAGAGAGTAAACTAGTAACTTGCTCTATCAAAGAACCGCCATTGCACTCGCCATGTAAAACAGCAAGCTCTAGCAGCAATCCACAGTCAGAACATATCAGCGGACAAGAACCTAAAATATTATTGTTGTTTCCTACTTCAAGAATATTTATCCTATTACAATACCAATACTTTATGAGTGAATTTAGAGACATTGATTCCATTGTCCTTTGCGCTCATGCACTCTGTATATGAGCCATTACTCTATACAACTACCCTATGTCGAGCATCGTTAAACTTACGTAAGACATCAAGCACGAATACTTGCACTGGTTTTACACTCGTGAACTTCCTTCGGAATACCATGACCTACTAGTCGAAGACTTCAAGGACTGGTCCGATTATGATAACTCCGAAAACTATCTTCAAGACACATACGATTTCTGAGCAGTAGGCGGTGATACTTTATCACTAGTTATCCCGCAGCAACGACCTTTCAGTGTGGCATTCTCTGCTTCAAATTCAGGGAGCGCAATCTTCAAGTCCTCAATCTGCGTCTGGAAAACAGCGCGGCCGCCTGCCAGGTCCTCCCTTCTGGTGCTGATCTGGCGGCACCCCTTAGATCCCAGTCATAAGTGAAGTCCGAATTCACGGGACCCCAAAACCGCCGTGATGGCAAATCTGTTGACCCTATGATCAAAGACTTCATAGCCTTGTTCGACAATACGCATAACCCAATGCACCACATGTCAATATTCAACTGTGCACGGGAGTTTCTTAAGCGTAAGAGTTATAAAAAGAGAAACATATGGAATGAAAAACTGCTGGCAATTGAGCTCTGCATGTATCATGTTATCAAGGTTCAGGTTGAGGATTTAGAAGGTGAACGCATATCTCATATTGGGACAACATTCCTGCGCCTGGGCGTATTAATCACGCCCAGACGTCAGTGGTGCGCCAGGAGCACCTATAATGTCCATTGGCAGGGTAACATGTATGCCCGCGATGACACGATGTGAGGCACTGCAAAAACAACTCCTAGGGCTAGGTATTCACACGGTCGCATATCACTCTGCACAGCGCCATGGGAAGCTTAATATACCGAATTCTTTGTCTTGCCGTTCCAATTGCATGGTGACCAGCCAGCCGTGAGCCAGCCAGCCCGTGAGCCAACCAGCCCGGCTCGATTATCTCCCGCCAGCGGAGAGGCAGCCCGGCTCGATCGCGTCCAGCCGGCTGACGGCCAGCCCAGCTCGATCATCTCCAGCCAGCCGTGAGGCAGCCATGCTCGATCATCACCCGCCAACGGTGAGCCAGCCATGCTCGATCATCTCCCGCCAGCGGAGAGCCAGTCCGGCTCAATCGCATCCAACCAGCCCGGCTCAATCATCTCCCGCCAGCGGTATAGCAGCTCGGCACGATCACATCCAGCCAGCCGTGAGCCAGCCCGGCACGATCACGTCCAGCCAGCCGGGAACCAGCCTAGCTCGATCATCCCCGACAAGCCATGAGGCAGCCCGGCTCGATCGAGTCTAGTCAGTCGACAGCCACACGACCTCCAAGCGCACCTGATCGAAATGATACTGTTTCCGTCCAGATCTGCTCGTCGCTTACAGCCAGCCGAGAGTCAGCACGGCTCTATCGCGTCCAGCCAGCTGTGAGCCAGCCAATTTCAATAGTCTTTCTCCACCCGTGCATTAGCTCCAAGTGCTGCCCCAAGTGCATCCAAGATCTACCATGATGTTTTGTATATAGTTAGCAATAAATTTGTGAATCAAGTGACTTTAACTAATCCATTGACTGCCCTAAAAAATGAAGGCTGTGACCGGGAATAAAGGCTTCGACCGTACTGTGTGCTGCGTCTGGAAATGAATGCTCTGCCTGTATGTGTGTGGACGCAAATGCTCCGCCTGTAAGTATGTATTGACGCAAGTGCTGTGTCTGGAAGTGCGTCCGCAGGCAAATGTTGCGTCTGTAGTGCCAGGGTAGTGCCAGGGTACGACGAGGCTCAAGAGGTTTCGACTACAGTGTCTGATTCACCCAACCCATACCGGTGTCCAAGGGGCGACTTCGTTTTTCTCCCGATGTAGATATGTCGATGTACAGTGAGCCAGAGCTGTCGTGGATGGGACCAACGGAACGACTGTGTGTGGGGAAAGCAACACCTGGGGAGGTATTATGGCCTGCTGAATGGTCATATACTGGGGCAACTGCAACAGCTATTCAAAATCAATCTCTTGAACGGGGACAGACGTTTCGTTGAGTACCGGTTAACCCGGTGCTGAGAAAAATAACCGAAAACTCATGTAACATGGATCCTATCTCGAAATTTGTACAAGTGATAAAAGCACCAGCAGCCTTTGATTTGCAAGTTATCAGCGTGATAAAGATCGTCGGCTGCGCCCACATAATTTCAGGCATAGCTACTAGTAGCTGGGCTGGGGATGAACGGGACATGGAATGGATTGTCAATAGCCACATACATCTTGCGACTTGGACTGCTGTGTATAATTAGTAAGGAGAGAATTGCATTTTGCATACAGGTAGAAGGAACGAGAGTAGAGGTTTTCGCATCGTCATCGATTTCATTGCAATTCTGTTGCAAGCACGAGCTCATAGAACCTCTCCTAACGTATAGTCACAGTTGGCCACAATGACTGGGTGTTCATTAAAAATAGGCGACCGACAGAGTGAGAACATAAGGTGAAACCACGATTCGAGGGCGGTATGCAACACAATGCGAGGTATTGGCCCCGGGCACAGAGTATGATACCACTGGGTTGTCTCTGACAGCTCGGATGGAGCACGTCCACTCTGACGGAGCCATTCTTCCCGGACGGAAATGCTTTGTATTGATGTTTTCCTCTATTTCAACAGTCTGCCACTCGAATATCACGCCTTCAGAACACTATCAACAAGGCTGAAACTCTTACCTTTGAAGCAATACGCTCCAGATTGATTCTGGAACATGAGAAGCTTGCTGGAAGCTAATTATCCTTCTTAAAGAATTGAAGAGTGGACTTTTATGATAAGCAGGGACGATTTCAGTGTTTGCAAAGCTCTCAACGAAAGCCTGTTGGGAACCACTCCATAAACAACTGTAGATATTGCCATGCAAAGGGATATTGGGTAAAGGACTGCAGGAAAAGAAGGGCCAAAGAGGAAAACGATTGAAGGAGTGGTTTATATTCCAATGCGACGAGGGCTATTGCTTCGATAGTCCATGTTCATTCTTACCGTTTCCCTCCGGTTCTGGATCGCTAGATCTGAGACAGTGGTGCCACACACGATATGACTGCCCTTCGAGGATCTTTCAGTACTTCCCACAATGATTCGACTACAGTTATCTTGGCAAACAACAGTATAGTGAAATCAGCAGGTATTGGTGATGTTTTGCTCCCTCTGCCTTCAGGAGAAATCATGCTCAAAGATGTGCTCCATATCCCATCAGAAGTATTCAGTTCCATCAGTAACAACCCTAGTTTCTGTCAGGATCACCCGGGTGGTCCTGACGACTCTTACCGCTCAGACTGAACCTCGTAACCTCTGAGGGAGAATTGCACGCTCCTCGTAGCCCAGGCGACGTGTTGCGTTGCATACTTACACTGCGACGCCTATTATACCACGACTCTTATTCTTGCGACATGTCACATTGTATATTACACTGTGGACGCTAATCCACTACACTGGCTGCCTCGGCGTCTCACTTTCTTTGCTTTGCGTCCGGAATGTAGTAACGTTTACGCACCATCAGAATGACACATGTGTTCCACTCTTCGCAGGTGCTCCAGTTACATTGTAGCCATTTACACGACGCCTGGCGATGTTAATGCCATTGATCGGCCGAGTGGCACATCTTACCTCTCCGCCACTGCTATTTATCGGATGCCGCACTCTCGCCATATATATGTTTAGCCTTTAGATGTTGTCACTTATTACAATACAGTCTTCGCTTCGGATACATCGCTTGCCGTTGAATTTTCTTCGGCATCATTGTATTCTACAGGTCTGATATATACTGTCCAATCATCACACTCTCTAGTACTATGCCCTCAGTACTCCAAATTTTGCATTGATCCATGATCGGATTGCAATACTTCATCCTCCTCATCCGCATCTACATTGTTACCATCGTCGACCATATAACCGTCGATATTACTGGTTCCCACATCAAAAAGCTCGTGTTCAGTCACTGTCCGTCATCGCCGCCTGGTGGTGGGGATTGCATCGCTCTCGTCGCTTTCGTTACCTTCATCTTCGTAATTCCCACTGCCCCCTGCCATCCCGAAATGCTGTTGGTCATACGTGCAATTGTTGTCTATCGGGATGTTTTGGTCAGTTCTTCCGATCTCAGACTCCTCATGAGCCGATTCGGGGGTCAAATAGTCAAGAAGAATAGCATTGTCATCACGCACTGCTTCCATGCTGATGACCATTTCAGGCGTTGGGTTCTCCGCCAGTTGGATCTGATGCTTGACTGTAGCATGAGTGTTTTTATACACCCTCTGTTGGTAGCTCTCTGGTAGTGTGTTCCAGGTATTGATGAAGAATGTATACGTATCTGCGACGCCAGGCATGGTTAACAACTTACGACACGTTGCAGTGCATCAGGATGCATTGTTACAACCGTTGTTCTGGTGGTTGAAGTAGTTTGAGCAATCAGGTTTGTCCGCTTTCAGTTTTGACTTGGAAGCTTTCGGAGGAACACCTTTGTTCTTTTACCACTCCAGGAGAGCATGGCGCAACAAGGTGCAGGTAGACATGATCATTGGGTAGGGTATATGACTGTCCTTGTCGTCAATCATGGAATTATATAATCCGTCAGCATACTTATCGCGGTTATTCGACCGATCATAACATTTGATATAGATTTACCCTGGGATTGCTTTGGCCAGGAAGTGAAGTGGACACTGTCCATTTGTTAGAAGCTTTCGACTGTCGGTGCATTGGATTTGGAATGCGTACACCACCTTCCACATGCTCTGCTTCAGGAAAAAGATACTTATTGTCTGCCTGAAGGAAATGAATAAACTCCAAACACTCTGCGTCGGATATAAAGCGGTGGAGATGATAAAGCTCTTCAATGTTGTCCCTTGCTGATTGAATATAATGGGATTTAACCATATCGACTTGTGCTCGAACCAGGTAACAGTTTGTGCTTGTAATATCCAATGTGGGCCGTTGCTTCAGCATACCTCTTTCAAGATCTCCTTTGTGCGTGCCTCAAATTCTATGGACAAAATGTTGTTTTGCTGCATAGCGTTGTTCCAGTACTTCTCTATTATCTGCCAGTGTGGGGCTTCAGCCAATGCTTTTGCAACGCGTCACGTTGCATTAATTACAATCTCCAAGTTACTTGCACTCATAAACGGCCTTCTGTTCCACATGTACAGCTCCAGGAATCTGTCTGGCAAATACAAAATGTGTCATGTCTGAATGATCAAACTGATGGATACTGCAACTGCCGGAGACAACTGAATGAGGTATTGACACTGCCTGTGGTGGCAATTGCCACTGCCTCTGTCTCTGAATCCATTCTATAGCTTGCATTTGCTGTGGATTTGTAATGATCGCACGGGCTTCTGGATTAGAGATGGGGGTGGGCAGGTTTTCAAGACCGCTGAGAGGAGTAGGAGTGCTAGCAATGCTGAATTCGGGGCTGGATACATCGCGACGCTTTGAGTCTGTCTGTGAGGTTCCTACAGGTGCTGGTGTGCTACGACTACTTGTTCCCGGTGTAGCAGTTGGGGTATTTATTGACTGTGACTGTGTAGCTGACGGGGTGGAACTCACGTGTTGAGTTATATCTGCAATGGGAAAATTGTTCAGCAAATATGCGGGGGTGGAGTTCTAACCTTGAATTGTGGAGCCTACGGAACTCCCTACTTGATAGGAATCCCTCTTGCCAGCCGGTGTGGAAACACATTTTTTAGCAGGGGCATGCTGAGAATTCACAGAAGGCCTATGCTTTTGTTGTTTCTGACAATTAGCAAGACATTGAACATTTCGTACAACCAGTGTCGTGTCAGGGTGAGGGCTTTGGGAAGGCATTTTCCGATATAGATGTTTGATGTTATGAATGTAGGAATTCTTTTCTCTGCAGGCATATGCAACGGAAGGCGAGATACACTCCTATTTGAGCTACCAGGGAGGGTTTCGAACAAATAGGGAGGAGCAGTGTTGACCGCACTAGAGTCTAGATCACTATCGACCGTGACGATGCGCAGGCACGAAATTCCCCGAAAAGTGTTCAATTATGGGTTTAATTGCAATCAGATTCAACTCGTATTAAACTCAGCATTGATATTCACTGTTAAAGCAACATCTGAAGGTCTATTTGCACCGCTTGAAGGGTATTGATTCCTTCTTGGCGCAATTACCATAGTATTGCACCTATTCTTGGCACAATATGTCGAACCATCGATTGTTTATATTTTCAGCCTCCAGGTGGAAATCCCCATTTGGCAGAGCTAAAAGCATCGCAAAGCGAGCAATGATGTATTCCCAATCATATGACATCAGTTGTGTGTGCTTTTTCCACCGCTAGGCGTGTTGGTAGCCATGTTGGATGGTTGCACAGTTGGCACAACCTGAGAACTACTTAGCTCACTCCGAGATGCACGAGGCCAGAGCAGTAACAGTGGTGTCTGATGCAAAAGCTACGCGCGACATTGTAAACTTTCCTCCCTGCGAGTCCTAAATCTCGTCTGGAGACTTCTCGTTCCTGACGTGTCTGGTGGTTATTCAAGATGCATGCTGGGCCGTTTGGGGTTTCTTAACCAACAAAACGCAGGATATCAATCGAAATTATCATATCTCACAAGTTGAACAATGAAATCGCAGGAACTCAAGTATATATATCCCTTCTTTCCGCCTACACCTTCTTTTTTTTATCCTCCCATATTAAACCCACTGCCAGCATCCTGAACTATCTCGATATCACGTGATTTGAACAAAACAACATGTCTCATTACAAAACCCACTTGATAAGATAAACAAATTGTATGTTCCCTCTGGGCTTCATTCGGCTACATAAGTCTGTATCATAATGCTAACGCCTCGGATGTAGATTGATTTTCAGTGGCACCAAAGCGCAGTAGAAAAGGTAAGTGGAAGGCGTCTGCGGGGGCCAAGATGCGCACGTTAGTTATCAACCGACGTCTGGCGTTGCATAAGGACCGGATCAAGGCATTCATCTCCGAACAAATAAGGGCACTAATAAGGATATACAATGTTTGCGGCATCATGGATGAGAGGGCATGGGAGCTCTTCTACAACATAATCTTCCTTGGACCACTAACCACTCGACACTTTGACCAATTCCAGCTCATGTGGCCGCACTGCAGGAGCAGGTGTTCACCATTTTAGGAGTGGTGGGCTGCCTTCCGCTCATATATGGGGCTAATGTTTGATAAAACCCGCAACCAAATGAACAATTGGAGGTGGGAGAACCACCGTGCATTCAGGGATCAAGTCGATCGCTCCAATCCGCAGACAATCAGCTCGGAAAAGGTTAAATGAACTGGCCATTGTTTTGCTTGGTATGGTAGCGATTGTCTCAGGGCAAAGATTGAGCCGCCAAGCTGCCAGCAGTACAAGCCAGGCGACTTCCTGGCCACTTGGCCACTCAATCGGTATGAGATAATCGACGAGGATGATGATGATAAGAACTGGGCGGATCCGGCAGCGCCGAGCGGCAGTGAGAAAGGGACCGGAAAAGGGAAGGAGACGTAGGATGGGAAGGGGAAGGGGAAGGCAAGGGAGGAAGGGGAGCGGAACGGGAATGGGAACGGGAACGGAAAAGGGAAAGGTATTGTTAAACAAACCCCAGGAGGAAAAAGCTCGCAGAGCAGTGGAAAGACTACTGGGAGCAAGGGGCATGGGCAGCCTAAGAGATCCATCTGCGATGATATCTCTCATGCCGTTGCTTTGCAGTTCAACAAGGAGATGTATGAGGTAGACTCAGACGCGGAGGGATAACTAGAGAGTGTATATTTAGAGCTGGAAGCATCGCCCGCCGTGTCAATTTCCTCAGATGATCATACTGACTCTATGCTCAGCGAATGTGACTCAGGTTCTGATGTGGATATGCGCATAGAGGATGATGTGGACCCACCGTACTGAGTTGATTTAGACGGCGATGTGGATATGGAAAGGGACGGTGATGATGAAGAGAGGGAACATGAAGAGAAGGAAGACACGGAGGAGGAGAATAAGGAGGAGGAGGATGAAGAGGAGGAGGATAAAGAGGAGGATGAGAAGGAGGATGATGGCAAAGAACCTCGGACGATTGGCCAGGGAGAGATGGTAAATACATGGGCTGATGATATGGATACCATGGTAGACGATAAGCCAATCGTGCTACCTGAACAAGGCCAGGAGATGCGCGAGCATACCCACGGCAACAATCTCCAGCGCCTGCTTCACGGCCAGAAACCCCGGATCCTTGCCCCCGACAATGAACTCCGGAGACTCATCCCCTCGTTGGGCTGGAGTTCTTGCGTGTTGTGACACCGCTAAACCTCACCCGGCAGCGCCAACTGTGCGAAAAGCTGAGACAGCCGGAAACACCTCTGATGTCGATGTGGATCAGCAGATGCTTGGCGAATCAGCCTGAGGCGACACTCTCCCCGATGTGCCTCTCCCCGATGTGCCTCTCCCCGATGTGCCTCTCCCCAAGGTGCGCCCGGATGGATCGGTAGGTGAGGTGTAAACCAGTCCTCGTGTTGCAGAGGAAGCGATGGTTATTGCGTTCGGATTAGGGTCAGGTTCTTGTCTTGTGAGTTTCCATTGCTGTGGTCAATTCATTTCAAGCACTGATTATGGCACGCGTGGAGATGTTTTGTTCAGTCAGGGATTTTTGTTTTCCGGCTTATTTGGGTTAGGGATTTGGTTGTGGGCTTGTTCGATTCCTTTGTTCTAATGTATTTATCTCTGGCATTGATTATTACACGTGTCACGATGTTTGTGAATTGCTCAGGGTTTTTTTTACTTATGGGTCTTGTATTGGTTATATTTTATTCATAGTTTTATGCGACATCGCTCATGCAGCATTTGTGTAACTCCTGGCGTGTAAGGAACCTCCTTGTGATGGTGTTGAGGCTCAATAAATCTCTCAAGTTAGCTGAAAGTATCATGAGATTACATCTACACCAGACTGCTCAGGCCCAGCACCAACTTTCGTCCCTTTCTACACTGTATCTTCCACTCCTCATGTGTCTTTGGCAATGCCAGAGAAGACCCCTTTCCGTAGCCCCGAATTTTCATGCTGAAAAAGTTCACCTCAGAAAGCTGGCAACTAAAACACCTCAAATTACACCATGCTGAACACGTTCAGGTTGAACGCCAGAAGAATCGGACTATTCGCAGTGCGTCCATATGTGTTGAACCCATTCAGCGTCATGCATTCAACGCTAACAAAGACTCAGTCGAAAACTTGTACCCGTTTCCCTACCTCGAACACCTTGGAAACATCGCAGACTCGGGGTCTCAACCACCGCCACGTGCACCTCCTCTGTTGCGGATGGAAACATACCCGGTGACAGCGCTCCGCTGAGAGATTACATTGCTGTGCCATGGGAATGCGACGCTCAGGGTTGCCTTGAGAAGAACAAACAAAACAATCCCTACTACCCGTTTGCGACGCGTGAAGAGTACAAATATATCCACTGTGGGATCAAGAAGAAGGGTATGAAGACATATTATGACAATGTGCTGAAGGAAGGAAACACCGCTCTGCGTTTTCCAAGCTTCAAAAACCGGGATGGCGTTCAGAAGCTCATGGTTAGCGTGCCAGATTATCATGCTCTCGGGCAGTGGAAACTACACACTCTCCAGGATATGAGATGGAATGACAATCACCAACACCCTATCAAATACTGTAGTCGAGTCATCATCAAAAGCATGAGATGGTTGATGTGGCAGCCAGCCTATCCCAAGCATCTCATTTACGCCCCTCAGTGTTGCTTTAAAAGCAATACGCCTCCGAAACGCCTCTATACCGAAATGCACACAGCAAACTGGTGGTGGGAGATATAGGTAAGCAAGAACACCCGATGATAATAAAGTGCTAATCGACATTTAGTCAAAGCTCAGGGAGGGGGATACACTGGTTCCCATGATCTTCATGTCCGACGGAACACATCTCTCGAATTCTGCTGGCGACAAGAAAGAGTGGCCAGTATATATGACAATTGGCAATCAATCTTCGAAGATCCGCCAGACGCCCTCAAAAAAAAACAGGGTCATAACGGTCGGTCTCCTGCAGATTCCGATCAAGAAGCGTAATATTCCTCAGACCCGGCGCAATGAGCAGCGGCAAACAAATCGAGAGGTGCTGAACGATGTACTCCAGTGGGTACTCCACCCTCTCACTTTTAAACAGAATCCCAGCACCGAGAGCAGGCATTACAACGTTCTCCGTGCAGATGGCAACTTTAGGCATGGCAAACCGGTTTTAGCAGCTTGGCTTGCCGATTGCCCTGAGTATAGCGACCTACATCATCCCGAGCGGCATGTCTGTTTTTGGTGCGAGTGTCCAAAGAACAAACTTGGAGATTATGTCCCTCCTGACAAGCAACTCCCCAGGCGGGATCACAACCTATATAGAACGCTCAGCGATGCCAACACCAAGGCAGCTGATGCTGAACTCTCATTTATACCATGTTTACCTAGGATTCAACGTGTTTCGACATATTCCCTGTATTGTGATCTATCTTCCAAAGCCCGACCTCCTCCATTCAATGCAGATCGTCATGCTTGTCAACCTCCAGAAGTGGATTTTGCACTTCCTGAAGACGCACGAATGGTTTGACCATTATAATGCAATCTGGTTATCCTTGCCTGCTTACCACGACCTCACACCAAAAAATAAGTCAAATGAGGAAGTTTCCCCAATTGAATGGGAAGGAGATGAAGAAAATGAGCCGGTACCTGCTTGGAGTGGTATCCAAGACTCTACGAGGCGGAAGCCCCACTCAGCGACCCATATTCAATCGCGCATTTGAGTGCACATGGGCATTGTTGGAATTCTAAATGTATGCTCAATATCAATCTTACGATGATGGAACATTGAGGTAGATGGAGAACGCCTTGCATCGGTTTCACACCTTCAAAGATGTTTTCTTTCTCGGACGAGCCGGCAAAATGGGAAAGGCAAAGGCCAATGCCCTGAGAACGGAACTTGTGAAAAAGCGAAAGGTAGACAAGGAAACAAATGCTGAAACTTGGACACCATCCAAGAAGCGGCGCAAAATGAACCCCTGCCGGGATTATATCAGCTATGAGATAGTGGTTTCCAAGGAGTTAGATGCCGATTTCAACTTTCCGAAGATCGACTTGATGTCTCATTCGGTCAAACAGATTCTTCGATATGGAGCCTTGCAACTGTATTCTGTCGAGAGACATAAACAAGCGCATAACACGAACCTCAAGGACGTTTGGAAAGCCTCCAACCACAATCTCAACTTACTGCCGCAAGCAATCACCTTTCAGCATCGCATTCCCTGCTTCGAAATCAGGAAGCTCAATCTCAAAGCCCTTACTCAGCGATGGGAAAACAGTGCTGCCGCATGCCAAGTCACCTCTTCCGGTGGTGATCTGGCTTCCCCCCTGAGCTCCCAGTCATATGCGAAGCCCGAATTCGTGGGACCCCAAAATCGCCATGATGGAAAGCATCCTGATGCTATGAACAAAGACTTCAGAGCATTATTCGACAATACAGAAGACGCAATGAACAGCGTGGCAATATACAACGGCACGTGGGAGTTTCTCAAGCATAAGAGTTACAACATGACGTATATATCAGATGAAAAACTGCACGCAATGGAGCTCTGTATTTACCATGGTATTAAGGTTCAGGTTGAGAATTTAGAAGGTGAACGCATATCTCAGATGTGTCGATGCACAGGAAGCCAGAGCTGGCGCAGAGGGGACCGATGGAACTACTGGGTGTGGGTAAAGCAACCTCCCGGGAGGTGTTATGGCATGCTGAATGGTTGTCTCCCGTGGCAACTGAAACAACAATACAAAATCAAGATCCTAAACCAGGACGGAGCTTTCGTTGAGAACTGGTTAGCCCTGGTTCTCCCCACAATACCAGAAAACTCAGGTAACTTGGATCCTGTCTCGAAATTTGTACAAGAGAGAAAAGCACCAGCAGCCATTGTTTTGCAAGTTTTCAGCGTGGGAAACATCGTGGGCTGCACGCACGTAATTCCAGAGATAGCAACTAGTAGGAAGACAGGAGACAGACGAAACGAGTGATGGATTGTCAATAGTCATATAAATCTGGCGACTTGGAATGATTTGTATAATTTGTAAAGAGAGAATTGCATTTTGCATATAGGTAGAAGGAATGCAAGTAGAGGTTTTCGCAGCTTCATCAATCACATTGCAATCCCGATGCAAGCGCGTACCCAAAGAACCCCTTCTGACATATGGTCCCAGTTGGCCACAACTCCAGAGTGTTCGTTTAAAATAGGCGACCAACAGGGCGAGAAGAAATGGTGAAACTACGATCGGAGGGCTATATGCAACGCGACACGGGCACTGACGCCGGGCACCGAGTAAGCCGGCACCGGGGTGTCTCTGACGGCTCTGAGGAAGAGTACGTCCACTCTGATGGAGCAATTCCGCCCGGACGGAAAATTGTTTTGCTGATGTCTCTCCTCTATCTTCGCCTGGTTCATCAGTCAGGTTGTCAAATCATCTTCACCAAGCCATCATCCTCCCAATCAGAGACTTCTGAGTCCTTCGAAAAATCTGATGTTATCATGCACATACTTAACGATTCGGAAATTATAACAACAGCCATACTAATGGGGAACTCTTATGTCCTCCATACAAAAATCAATCCTTTTGTCCATGCCCAGGCTGCTCTGGCCACAGTCTCTCCTGCTCCACGAGATCCACCAGGTAAGCATAATCCTGGATCCTCTTCCAGTTCTTTGATTGAATGGCATCAAAGATTGGGCCATATCAGTTTTGATGCGGTCAAGAATCTGGCAAATGACCCTACTTCTGGAACTAAATTGACCAATACAACAATCGAAACATGTTCTGTTTGCTTGATGGGCAAACAGACCCACCATCCATCTTCTGAGCCAGGCCAGAGAGTGGCTGCTGCTCTCGATCGAGTCAACTCAGATACCAGTGGACCAATGACACCCATTTCATTAGTGGGAGCAAAGTACTTCATAATATTCAGGGATGATGCAACATCATGGACAGAACTCAAGCCTATCAAGAGAAGGAATGATGTTTTTGAAGCTGTGAAAAAGTTCTTTGCTAGAAGTTATTCTATACATGTGGTCAAGATCAATGTAACACCGGCAGCGTCACCTCAGGTTAACCAGAACAACAAGTATCCATACTGCTTTGATGTAAGGTCGTACGTCCCCGTTTGGATAAATATGCGTAGATACGGTTGCAAACGAGAATACGTGATAAAGATATCAATTGTAAGGTAAAGTAAGTAAGATAATCGCCAGCATGCCAAAAGCACTTCGCGAGGTCATTATATATGAAGGGCTGTTACTCGGCCTCGGCAGCCAAGTACACCTGGCACCGCCATTACTCATCCCCCTCTTTATCAGCAGACCTCCAGGGCTGCAGCATATATATACAGTAAGAAAGACAAGATAAGGTGGGTACGCCTTCGTACATCTGCATCAGTCCCACGAACGATTGGTGCCATCTTGGCGCACTCAACGGCGGATTTGGTGCACGGGGAAATCCACCTCCAGTGGTAGGTGGTAAAACCCGTACCGACGCCATTGGTACCGGGCCGATATCAATATGAAGAGAAGAGAAGAACCGAAGTAGAAAGCAAGAAGGAAAGGGCCAATTGACCCTGATTCCTCCAAGTCCACCTCCGAGTCGAAGCCGCTCCAGTATTGGGCTTGCAAGTCCATGGTTCCGAATATCCAAGTAGACTTTCACTTTCTCCGAATCCAAGCAATTGATCTCCGCAGTGCTGGCTCGGTGATGCTC
>MU122700.1:0-15944 GCA_014904905.1 Wilcoxina mikolae CBS 423.85 | reverse complement strand
ATGTTGACCACCCATAGGTGACCAACCGCAGATTGCCATGGACATCCTCCTTACCTCGTGCACCTGCTAAGGGGTAACCCCTAACACTGGCCAAGACTGTATTCTGATGAAGTGGAATGGTCAACCCGTATGGAGATAGTATACATTCCGAATGTGAACGTGATAGTCTATAGTAGTTAGCTAGAGGAAGTAAAATTCCAATCACTTAGGATGGTATGCTACTATAAGCCTCTGCTTCCAATAGTAAGGAATATCATGTTGCTGATATAGAATCACACTATTGCAGGGGTTTTCAGATCAGCAGTGTATGATTCTTCCAATCAGAATTATTTTTGTTATCTGGACTTAATTGGAACTGTAGGCAAGAAATCGGTATGCCAGATGGATTCTGCTGCAGATAGACAATAGTGTTCAATATGAGGTACTTTACTATGTGAGCATTGAAATACTGAAAGCTCGTAGGTTCACTGCACCCCAGTAGTTACTCCTATCTGTTGAGAACATGTGTCTGGGCCAACTACCAATGACAGCTGTTTGAGCAGTCAAGAGTGCAACTCCGATGAAAATATAAGACGCGATGGTTATATGGTATATGGTATGGTATCTGTTGATCTCCTATGTAAATTCATACATTTAAACATATATTATTAACCCACTATTAGATTTAGTATCGAGTCAAGAGATCTAAGATGAAGTGATGGTTTGATGAACGTGTCAGCCATGTTATCAAAATCCTGTTTTCTACACTAGCATACAGAAGTCCCAAAGAAAAAGGAAACAGTATACTGTGATGTGGCAAACCTGATAGCATCAGGATAACTATAGGAATACCTCGCACAATACAAAGAGCCAATAGTCAAACTGAAAAATAGTGCAGTCGTTCAAGATCGAGTAACCATTCTAATAATCAGCGATCATAGCTATTAAGTACTAACGTTAAAGTCATGGTAGCAGGTGAGAGCTGATAAACAGCTTCTCTGCTATAAATACAGTCACCTTTGACTACAAAGTAAAATGGCAAGCTCTAGCAGCAATCTACAGTCAGAAGACTCAGAACACACCAGTAGACAAGACCCTAAAATATTATTAAGTTTTCTACTCTGTAAAAATGAACTTTTATGAATATTTGAAACCTCAATAATATTGTTTGTAAGCTCTCACCCTTTACGAATGAAATATAACTGGTACGGATGGTAGCATGGCTGCTGCCTTCCACTACATATATAGTATTGCCATGAATACTTTCTCCGGTACTATACTGATCAACTTCTGTCCGTGTACAACAAAGACCGATCAGATGATTATTTCCAAGATACATACAGTCTTTCAGACATGGACAGATATTCTTACACATCCCGGCTAAATACCCCTGTAATAGTCACAACGATTACACTGCAACCAAATCAAATGGCTTGAAATGGAGTTTTAAGACAAAACATAATCCCATAAGATCGATGTACTACAAAGCCACACTAGTGATCAAAGGCCAAGAACAAACAGACAATATTGTTATACCTCACAAGTTGTACATCACCAAAGGCCATCAGAGTGTGGTCACCTACGATCACTCGATAATAGCTGTATTGGGATATTACAAGCACCAGCTCTGGACATCATCGAAATTACATAGAGTATCACTCGCATCCAACGAAATCAGATGAGCTCTCATGCAGTCAACTACACCACTGATAAGCAGTTAAGGGTAGTTATTGGGATGATACTCTACCAGCTCATGCCATCGAAAATGCGAATACAGCTGAGAGGCTGCAGATACGAAATCACCTGTATTTGAAGTGCAGCTGACGAAGCCTCTAATGTCCCTTATGAGTGAAAGGATACCATTTGCCTGGAAACAAAGAAATCGAAAGGATACGATAGGTCTGGATCACAGAAGTCTGAAGGACTGATGTCAGTAAGAGTTCAATTTATTTGAGTTAGAGATCTAAGAGGAAAGTCCAGCAGAGTGGTAAAGGACAGGAAGGGTATTGATGTATCAGGAAGGTTAGGTAGAAGAGTTCATGAGAAAAGTATAAGATAGAAGTAATTGTTAGAGTGAGAGGATAGAGGTATAAAGACCTCTAGAATCTCCGAGGGTAGAAGGGCAAGCTTCTTGATGAGGAGAACAAGCCTTAACTATATAAGTATTGAAAGTCAAACAACTCTGTCTTGAATCTTCTTAGCGACTTTCACATCCTGAGCGGATCTTCATAACCTCTATGGCAAGCGAGTCCTGAAATCAGTAAGGATACTAGTTGTACTAGTAAAACTGGAATGATGTACCCGGTATTACATATAGTAAGATATATACTCACATTGGCAAATTAACTACTTTTAGACTCCTTATACACATTGTTGTACGAGAGGACTGGATCATCGACCACCTCGACATCGTTACCCTATTCCTAAATCCTTAAGTCGATCATAATACCTTTCACATGAAACTTCCAAATGTATCCCCTTTAGTAGGTACCATTATAAGTCCAAACAAGGGTCTCGATGAACTGAAACAAGTACTATGACTATGATACTTACATATCAACACATTTCTACTGTCTGTAGACTTCACACAATCAGCAACTGATCTGAACATTTATATACACAATGTTGGTTATATTTATATGTTCCATTATTTCCATAACATATTATTAGTGTACGCACCAAATGCAGTAAATAATGCACAAATAATCAAGGCGATACTCGTAGAAGTCTACAAGATAACTAACATCTAACCAGCTCATCAAATCCTCAGTATCGAGATTCATCAAGGAAACACTTCAATCAGTCTCTGCTATAAAGACTTCATTGACTTGATCCTTAAACAATTTACCACGAACAATTCCTAGAATATGTTCACTGCACTCTGAGATAACGTTAAACTATATTTGTCTGAGTCAGATAAATGGAAGGTAGATCTCAGAGAATATCAAGCAATTGTCAGCTCTCTAATATATATCCCTCTAGCCATAAGATATAATATGTTATTTTGAGAAGCAGCCCTTAGTCGATACAACTCCAATCCTTATACTATTCTCCTGATGGCTGCCAAATATGTACTTCAATATCTTGAATCCACCTAGAATCGTGATATATATTATATATCTAATACTTCAGACATACTAATTGAATACATCCAGATAGAATGGGCTTCCAACATTGTCAATCGAAAATCACAAGATAGATATATCATCATTTACAATGACCTAATCTCATGTCAATCATGGAAAATGGCTCTTATTGCAACTTCAACTCTGAAGGCCGAATATATCACCTGCCCAACACTATCCACAGAAGTCCTTTGGCTATATAAACCATCCAAAGATCTCGGCGAAAATGTTGAACATCTACTATTCAGTTGTAATTTACATGCAGTACTTTCACAAATCACCGAAGGAGCAATCAAAGCTAGATTCAAAAATATTGATATTTGCTACCACAATACATCGGGAAAAAATCCCTGCACCCGGACATATTAGTCACACCCGGACGTCGGTGGTGCGCCAGAAGCACCTGAAACATCGGTTGGCAGGGTAACATGTAAGTCCGCGACGATACGATGTGAGGCACTGCAAAAATATCTCCAGGTGCTAGGTTTTCACACAGTCACATATCACTCTGCACAGTGCCATGGGACGCTTAATATACCGTGTTCATCATCTGGCCGATGAAATTGCATGGTGACCAGCTGGCCATTTGCCAGCCCAGCTCAATCTCATCCAGCCAGCTGAGAGCCAGCCCAGCTCGATCATCTCCTTCCAGCAGAGAGTCAGGCCGGCTCAATTGCATCCAGCCAGCCGAGAGCCAACCCAACTCAATCATATCCCGCCAGCAGAGAGCCAGCCCTGCTCGATCGCGTCCAGCAAGCCGAGCCAGCCCAGCTCGATTATCTCCCACCAGAAGAGAGCCAGGCGGGCTCGATTGCGTCCAGCCAGCCGAAAGCCAGCCCAATTCGATCATCTCTCGCCGGCCGAGAGCCAGCCCTGCTCGATCGTGTCCAGCCAGCCGAGAGCCAGCCCAGGTCGATTATCTTCCGCCAGCAGAGAGCCAGCCCAGCTCGATCATCTCCTGCTAGTAGAGGGCCAGCCCAGCTCGATCATCTCCTGCTAGCAGAGAGCCAGCCCAGCTCGATTGCATCCGGCCGGACTCGATTGCGTCCAGCCAGCCATGAGCCAGCCCAACTCGATCATCTCCTGCCAGCGGAGAGCCAGCCCTGCTAGATCGCGTCCAGCCAGCCCAGCTCAGGCGGACGCTAGCAGCCTTAGCGTACGCCCGGCTACTCGATTCAACCTTAGCGTATGCTCGGCTTGGCTCATTCTTCCCACCCCATCGCGTCCACTAGCCCTCAGTCAAGCTGAACCATCCAGCGGAGAGCCAGCATTATCTCCTGCCAGCGGAGAGCCAGCCCTGCTCGATCATCTCCCGCCAGCAGAGAGCCAGACCGGCTCGATTGCATCCAGCCCGGCTCGATTGCACCCAGCCAGCTGAGATCCAGTGTAATGGCAGTACCAGGTGCATTTGGCTTGTGAGTGTACTTGACTTCATAAGTGCACTTGGCCTCGTAAGTGCACTTGGCCTCATAAGTGCACTTGGCCTTGTAAGTGCACTTGGCCTCATAAGTGCACTTGGCCTTGTAAGTGCACTTGACCTCGTAAGTACACTTGGCCTTGTAAGTACACTTGGTAGCTGAGGCCGGGTAAGCGCCCTTCATATATAGTCTGACCCTTTTCCCCCCTTACTTTCAACTGTATTTGCACTCTAAGTTCTAAGTTCTAAGTTCAACTGTATGATACTTCTCTCTCACTCTCTCACAGTGTCGCTCTTTATTTGCAATGCTAACAGATGTACAGACAATTTTAACTGAGATAACTAGCCAGTCATTATCGATCATTTCCAGCCAGCCGAAAGCCAGTCCGGCTCGATCGCTTCGAGTCAGTCCAGCTCAATCATCTCCAGCCAGCCGTGAGCCAGCCAGGCTTGATCATCTTACGCCAGCGGAGAGCCAGCCCAGCTCAATCGCATCCAGCCAGCCCAGCTCGATTGCTTCGAGTCAGCCCAGCTCGATCATCTCCCGCCAGCGGTGAGCCAGCATGGCTCGATCGCGTGTAGTCAGTCGACAGCCAGCCCAGCTCGACCTCCAAGCGTACCTGATCGAAATGCTAATGTTTCCGTGCGGATCTGCTCGTCGCATACAGCCCGCCAAGAGCCAGCACGGCTCGATTACGTGTAGCCAATTCAGAGCCAGGCAATCTCAATCGTCTCCTGCCAGCTGAGCCAAAAGTATGCACCGAGCCTGAATCGATCTGCTCCGCCCATGCACTAGCTCAATGTGCTGTCCCAAGTGCATCCAAGATCTAAAATGATTATTTGTATATAGTTAGCAATATATTTGTGAATCAAGTGTGTGACTTCTAGTAATCAATTGACGGCTGTGGTAAATCAAAGCTGTGACCGGGAAATATGTGCACACTGCATGGCTGCGACAGTAAGAATTATGTGCACTGTATAGCTGCGACAGTAAGGAATGCTGCGTCAGAAGGTGCAAGCGCAATGCCAGCGGTTGTGTATACGCACGTGCAGTGTGACTCTACGACGAGACTCAAAAGGTTTCGTCTGAAGCGTCTGATACGCGTTAAATGTTCCGGCGTCCAGTACGCGACTTGTTTTTTTTTCCGATGTAGCTACTACCTATCCGAATATAGTATCATTGACCACTTCTGTATCTCAATCAATGAAAACAAAGCTGACATCTTCACCAAGGTACTATCAAAGCAAAAACACAAAACCTTCACCAAAGCTATAAGCTTGTTGTAATCTACGATTATAGTGGATTTGAGTGTGCTAGTCTATAATAGGCAGTCTACATATCTATGTGATCACATGGCACCTCCAAATGATCAATCATTTTGCTCATATTCCACCAAGTACAGATACCAGCAAGGCCATTATCCATCATCACTCTGTACGCAAACAAAGAGGATGAATGATGATTAGATTTAAGGTTATTTTGTATATTGTTTTTAGATATACAATGGATTTATGGACTTCTTTCTGTTTTGTTTGAATGGCCATCCCTTATGAGGCTACGGTTGTACTCTTTCCATATCTACCTTAGTCACTATAAGGAGGAGGGTTTTAATGAGGTACCAGAGGATATCATATGGTCTTCCTACAAACCGTAGCAAGAGGGGGAAGTATTGCGTATATGCATCAGGATCATGTATGAGATCTTGTATGAGATCATGGCTTGTATGGAAACCTGGAACGTATATAAAGATACGATATGCAATGGTGCATAATCACGAGAATTTTAGACTGTATGGCAGGCTCTATATAGACCATAGATTCGGCATAGATTTAGACATCACAATCAAGCATCTATTCATCACTCAAAGTAACAGCAGTCCCAACAACAGCACCAGTACCAGATAGTGATTTTAAACTCGAGTACAACCCAAAATTCTTGCATCTAGCCATATTGACTTCTGTGGTTATATCACGCATCCGACCAGCCGTCATCTAGTACTCAATTATCTTTTTCAGTCTCCTCGTTATGCAGTTTCGGTCTCTTGACATTTCGCTTCGCTCGCTCGATCAGATCGGAAAAATCGTGTCGGTGCCCAACAGACCACGCCTCATCAGACCAGCCTACAGTCTTAGTTTTGTTATTTGATGGCTTCACATGTGCCTTCTCCCACATATCAAGGGCATTCAGAAGCTCCCTCTTACTCTGCGGATGTAACGAGTCGACATTTGCGTTCCACAGGTTCATCCATTCCGTGTGTCGCTGTTGAAGTATCCTTTTGCTACCACTGTCAGGGACACCGAGTTCGCGAAGTTTTTGGCGGAGTTGCCGTTCGCTCAAGAACGAATACGTCAGTTTTGGAAGTGGTTCCAGAGGCGCTGGAGGCGAAGAGGCGCGAGACGAACTGTGGACTGTTAGTCATAGATGTGCATGAACACCGAGTGAGAGAGGTGTACATGGAACGTAACTGGTGAGGTGCTAAAGGTGCTGGCTGGGTAGGAGGAGGGCCTCGGGGCCTGTCTTGAGATTCAATACACTTGTCGAGGTGGGAGTTTATGCAAGATTCATTCATGTGATGAGAACATATTGGACAGGGGACTAAGCCTTTGTATGCGAATTGTTATTATCATGCATCATTCTAATGGCCTAGGGACATTGTATAAATACCAGGCAATAGTAGACACAACTCCTTGGGCTTATCGTCATCATCATCGCTCAATTTCACATCTGTTATTTTCGCAGTCGTTTGTCTTTGCGATTGTTGTGACCACTGTGAACTTGATGCTAGCGTTCCAACATCGGCACCTCTCAAGTCTTCACGTTCCTTTCTCGCAAAATCATAGAGCTGCGGACGGCATACTGCGAATGCATCCAGCAGATCCTGAACAGTCGTATTCTTTCGCAAACGATACTCCTGCTCAGAGGTGCGGCATATTGGACAGATTCCATCTGCGTGGAGCGCTCGCCGAATGCACAGAGAACAGAAAGTGTGGCAGCAATTGGTAATGACGGGCGCGGTATAGAAGTCTTTGCAGATTTCGCAACGGAGCGCGGCATCGAGTGAAGCAATGAATGGGAAATTTGTGGATTTCCAGTCGCTGGGATCAGATACATTTGCGAGTTGAACCATGTTTTCTGGGGTAAATGGAGATAAGGAGGATTTGACGGACATAACCAGCCCCCCATTTGCTGCTTATGGGGCAAGAATCTTAAAACGCTTCAATGAGCTTTATCACGAATAATTCTGAAACAACTTTTTCATTTCAACAATTGATATAAACTTGCAGTAACAAAAAACCCCTGTTTATTAGTACAGCAGTAATACGGTACGGTATGAAGTTTACCAGGTACTTACACCCGTGTAGGAACAGCACGATACATCGATTTAGTACTACATGTTAAACCATACACATTATAGGGGTAGGGGAGGTTTTCTCGAAATTTTGCGGGTGCCCGAAATGATGAAGGTGCTCTGGAGTGATGTAGAATTTTTCACATCCAGCAGACCCCACATAGGGTTCAGAATTCTTACATAAGACTCTTAGACATCACAAGTAATTGTTTGTATCACGGTGCAATTAGAATCTTATCTCGGAGTACTATCACAATAAGCTTCATATCTACCACCACAATAACCTTTATATCTATCTTCCTTCCATACCTTTCCCTATAGATTCCCTTATATCTTCTCTCTTTTTGAGATTTGTATCCTTCTTGCTTGCTAATGATCACTGCATTCTTATGGTATCTGATTTCTAAAATTCTATAATTATATTCGAGTACGAAATAGATATAGCTTCAGACTCACAGTCCTTGCCAATTATTATTATATTTCCTGTATGGAGAAATTTATTTGATACAATATATTTATCTAAGAATAAAAGTCATTTGACTATCCACTGAGCAAAACTGCTGATATCAAAACAATCTTACAATTATTTACCACAAATACTCCTATATCCTCCTTAATTTCTTGACTTGTAACAATTGGTGCCTTGAGTATTATAGACTTCTTTCTCATTTATGAGTTTAGATTCACAATGTATAAGCCAAGACTCATTCCTATCGTATTATCTGACAGTATTTAACAAGTAAGGAAAAGATAGAATGTTGATATTGAAACTTCTATCACCATCAAAAAAAAAGTGTGAAAATATTTTCACCATCTGTTACAAACTACCAATACATATCTACTACCTACCTTAAGTATTGATTCATGTTAGTAATCTGTACTGCCAGTAACTTTCTGATGATAACAAGAGTCTTGAATGGATGTTTAATATCTTTATATAGATTTCGGTTTCCAATGATATATAATAGTATGAAGTTTATGATTGCTCAAATCTTGTTACCAATTAATATTATATCGAACAAAGCTTTTGGCTGAATATAATGGCAGTATTATTCTTCTTAAAAATTGTTTGGAAAATAGAAATCAAAGTGGTTATATTTGATATATATATTGAACAATTTTCAATAGATAATTGTAACATTGCAATTCAATTGTAATTTTGGAATGTTTATATTGGATAGGTCATGTTGTAAAGGTTGGACTTTCATGATATAACAGATAAAAGTCTTTGTATGTTTCAGGTCATTGACATTAAGGTGTAGTTAGAATATATAAATAGTATATATGGTTGTAAGTTATACTTCAACAACTGTTCTTGATAAGTCAATATTGCTATGGTAATAACTGAAGTAATTATTATCAGCTGTATCTAAGTGCAAAAAACAGTAGAATTGAATATTTCGATATGCTATAATGTGGCTTAATATTGGATGCCACTTAAAATACAAATTATTCAAGATAAATTGAGATCTTATTGAGGTATTATAAGTAATTCATTATACAGGTATACTATGCTGCTATTTACTGATTGAACAAAGACAGTTTCGGTATTGATTGTCAACTTGTAATTAGGTTAAACACTATCGACATCCTTGATTCAGCTGGATTGTATAGATGATTTCTTCATCTGTAGTGTAGCAGTTATCCTGGATGAAGTCAGATTGTTATTTGCAATTGCTATATTTTAAATATTTTGTAAAAGTTTCATTCCACTTCAAAATCAGAATATACCCTGTGAAGTTATACTACGTGATATTGTAGCAATATTTAAATTGACAGGAAGTACTAAATGTAAATTTTAAATTATGTGGTTGAAAGATATACTGTTAAAGGAAAACTTATACAATTGAATTGACTGATAGATAATATTAACGCAGTAATATTTTCAGACATACTAGTTAAAACATATTAGTAAATATCTGACTCTTGATAAGACTTTCAGGTACTAATATCTTGCTGGGATAATATCCTGATTTGTGAAAAGAGAATTGAATATAGGAATTGTAAAGAATTTGAGATCAATTTTCCAAACGATGAATTTGAGTGTCCTGATCTTATAGTCCATAACAAGCATAACTAGTATTGCCTATAATATTTACATGGCTTGAAGATTGATATTAATTTGAATATTTGTACTGAGCTGTATATCTAGCCTTGTCCAATCGCCATTTCTCTAGTACTTGGTTTCATATAATTTAAGATTTTAAAAATACCCTAGGTATACTACTGTCGACTATCTACAGCTTAGTATATACATCAGCAAAGTCAATCGTCCGGTTCCAGAAGCCCCAGAAGACTCCAGAGATTGCGGAGGTTGATTTTGAATGATGTACTCTGCAGACCCTCCAGGAGTCCTCCGGGACCGGCGAATGCAGCCTTAGTGCACTCCCTTATTCTCCTGCAAGCCTGAAAGCTGCTCTGGGAGATTTCTGTATCGAAATAGTGCACTCTGTAGCCACTTCTGATGCCTCTATGAGTGCTCTGGGAGATTCCTGTATCACAATAGTGTACTCTGTAGCCACTTCTGATGCCTCTAAGGGTACTCTGGGAGATTCCTGTATAGCAATAGTGTACTCCGTAGCCACTTCTGGTGCCTCTAAGGGTACTCTGGGAGATTTCCGAAGTACAGAAAAGTCCTCTGTGGCCGCTTCTGAGCTCTCTGTAGAGCTCCAGTACGTTCTAGGACCACTCAGGAGCACCTGGATCTATTTCTTCATTTCAAGATGGAATCATGGTGTGTCACCCATTTTCAGATGCACCTGTAGCATCGGATACATCTTTGGCATTCATCTACTGCAGCCTGCCGCTATCAACTAAAATGACATATATCCACCCTGCACTCCAGCAGCACCTTGATACAATCTTTTCAAAAGAAATACAACCCCCTAGAAATACAACCTCCAAGAAATAGACTCCCACCTGAACACAGCTGCCATGTTCTCTGTTTCCTTCCCTGCTGCATCTGATGCTACATAACGGGTCGAATGTTTGGCAGAGCTTGCAATTCTTGCATCCATATAGCTGCCCATATACTCAATGATGGCTGCCTGGTGACCAGGACCAATGGAATTTCAGTGTCTTCGGCATCTCTTGTACAAGGCTATATCAAACATTAGTAGCCATTAAATATAGAATTGAGGGGATACACTGACAGCTGAATATCTCCCTTCAGAAGTCCTGAGATAGTTCGCTCTTCGTTCCTTTCTCATAGTCCCTCAAGACGCAGTTGAATGCGGTTGCAGCCAAGCAAATCAATTGGGGAGTCACTCGCTTGTCCCACAATTTGTTGCAATGCTCTTGTCTGCCAAGGTAGGTATTGGAAGCGAAGAAGTGAGCAATAATCAGCGTGGCAGGCCCGCTTCACATAAACCACCAGACTTCCTTTGTACCGTTTGAGAGATCTTCCCATTTCCCAATCCAAGAGTCATCATTCAGCAAAGCGGCAACCTGCTGTAGATATAGAAGCCTTTCTTCTATCTTCAATGAGTACAGTTAAGTCATCATAAGTCTCGCTTTAGCGACTACTCAATCCCACATACCACTGATTCTCCTCCGCAACTGTATTGCATTGATAATTAGTATTATCAAACTTTGAAACCCAGAGAATACTTCGGAAACTCACATTTCCATGTGTCAGGGTATTGATATGCTCACTGGGTCCACCGGGGCACTCCCACATGTATTGCATGCCGTTGAGTGTGCCAACAGCTCTCTGCTGGATGGTCATAGCTAGTGTTGGCAACGAAGCGGATCGGTTCGTGACGGATCGAACCAAGGCGGAGTTCGATCCGGATTCGATCCGAGGTTTGGGTGGAGTTCCGAGGTTTGTACAAACCGGTTCGCAAACCATCGATCTTCGAACGACAATAGGTACGCAGGTTCTTGTCCGATCGGCTCGAAATTTAGCGCATCTTGTAGCGGGAGAGGTTAGCTACAAGATGCACTAAAAATCGAGCGGATCGGACAAGAACTCGCTTACCTATTTTTGTTCGCAGTTGTAGGCCGAAATGGTGGGGTTTGGGGCGAAAGGCTTGGCAAGGATCCGGTTCGCGTGGACCGGATCGGTTCGTCAATTGTACGAACTTCCGACGGTTCATTGCCAACACTAGTGATAGCGTCAAGGGCTTCATCCCATGCCTTATCGCAAATGTCCAATTCGTCCTCTTGAGTGGCCAGCAAGGAGTTTTCAGTATACAGAACAGATCTGAAGAAGTCCTTTGCTAAATCGAAAGCTGTTTTGTTATTGAGTGGCACCTTGCTATCCTTGTTGCTCATCGTCCCCGACGAATATTCAATAGGTGGAGGGGTAGCTGAGGAATCTCGACTCCTTACAGGCCACCATCTGGTATGATTTACTGGAATGAGGAACATCGTATCTTGACTAGGAGATTGAGGCGGATTGCCTTGAGGTGATTGTGAGCGCAGCGACAACTGAGAACGGTCACCATCGGTGTTCCAGATGTTTGATTTGGATTTCTTTCTTTGGAGTCAGTCAGTCACCTGGATGGTATCTGAGCAAGCCATTTTCGGGCCTTTTGAGCCTGTGTTATGACTGTGTCTATTCCGTTCATGAGTTGACAGTAGCTCATCATCATCATAGTCCGAACCGGTGGTGGGATAGTTGTCATGCTCTCAGTGTTCATCATCTTCTTCTTCGATATTATCCAGTTCATTCTGGTGGCCCTGAAGGTTCGCTTGATATAAATTAGGAATTCATCTGGCCTTCCATGTGTGGGAACGCATAGAGAACCTTTTTGACTGGCCGTCCTTGCAGCGCTCCAAATCTCACTCTTGAGAAGCGATAAGGTTAGGACATTGCGAGGCCATAGGTGATGAGAATATATCTAAATGTTATTTGAGAAGAAGAGGTCTGAATAAAGCTCAGGTACACCTGGAGAACCTATTTTTTCTTATAGGAAACTGAAGGTGACACAGTGGTTCGCATCGAAGAGGATAACCTGTTCATTCCAACTGAAGTTGAGGAGAACCTGTGCTGCTAATCTGTACACTGAGTTCAGGGATCTGATAGTGAGACCAATGGGTATTCAGGCTTCAGGACTGCTAAAGTTGTGAGGTGGCTAGATTCAGACTCAGACGTAATTGAGCTAATTTGTTTTCGTTTTCTTTGCACGTTAGCACTGAGTTTTGTGGTGCCATGCTCAGTTACCAGTAGCTTGACATGTTCGAGCACGAGCAGCATAAAGCCGGCATGTTCGGTTCGACTAACCAGAGCTCTAATAGGCGAACCAGTACGAATCATCTTAGTTAGCGGTCGATAGTCCTTTCTATCAATCTGCAGGCAGTGCTGCTTCAGGATTCCGCTGCCATCATGATCATGCTGGTCAAAGTCGCAATCCGTGACATGGAACAGCATCGGAATCCGAGATGCACCCCTTGGGCAGTTTGCATTGCTCAAAATTGGGAACCCGAAGCAATTGAACTTATGCAGTACTACGCAGCAGCCATATGTAATCTCAAGCTGAATGCACATAGTATCTTTTGTAGTGTGAATCGTGTCTATCCAGATACAGTCAGTTCACCTGCAGACATGATCCAGTGGGGGAATGCGTTCACCGAATGGTAGATAGAATAGGAGCTTTAGCCCAAGTGTAGCTGCGATGATTCGAATGGCAGGCAGGCAGGTTATCCTGCAGGCGTGCAGAGATGATAAAAAGAGATGAGATGGAATAGAGCAGAAGGGACAAAAATATCATGTTATGTTGGCGGTTGCCAGGGGGATGCACCTGGGTGCACCTAACTCCCATTCGGAAAAATCGAGTGACTATCAGCTAGTATGATGTTGAAACAAAGCATCTATTCTCACTTGAACATTGCATACTCTGGAAGCTTTGAGCTGAAGCTCGGTCTGTTGCGAACGCTTGGACGGGCTGAGCACCCATATGAAACATTGTTAATACGGCTTTGAAAGCTGATAGCATCGGCAGAGTTTAGTCTCGGTGTGTTGTGAATGTACCAGGGATATCGTGGGAAATTAGGATCGAATACATTGCTATTTCAAGTATGTTTCGAACCGTTCGGTCTGTACCTTCACTTTCTATTTCTGGTTTTGGACAAACAAGTTTCAACTGACAGCTCGACCACTGGGCTCCCTCACCCTCGACCACTACCATAAGTAATTCTTCACAACTGCATTCTGTTTCTCACATAATATCAAGTGGATATATATCATAACCCAAAGCCATCGATTCTCTAACATCTTGACCTAGTGATACATGAGAGATAATAGAGATACAGAAAATTAAGTCTATTTTGAAGAAGAAACCCAGTAACAGCCAAAATAAGACCCCCACCCGAACTCCGTACAACCACAAAGAATACTCCCAGATGTATCCCAGCAAATCACAAAAATATTCCAAACGATTCATCAATGAAATCCCAAACTCAAGCATACCTAGACCTTTTAACCACAAAGAATACTCCCAGATGTACCCCAACAAATCAAAACAATTTTCAAAACGACCTATCAATGAAAACCCAAACCCAAGCACATCTAGAAATACCCGAGCAGCTATTCCGATTGCGACAACATCTCAGCCTGAATGTCAGTCTCCTCAATTTGTGTTTTGACAACGTTATAGACGTCCTCCTTGCTTATCATCGGACGATTCATCAGTCCATGCAAAATACGTAGCTGAGTAGTACTATTGACCATATGAAGCGCAGTTACTCTTTCATCAATGCCGTTTGGACCAGTATTGACAAGCCAGGTGTGAGGCTTTCACATCTGACCCAGTCACACAAACCGTCCAAAAGCTTACCGCTGCTCATTGAGAACCCAAGGCTTCTGAAGAATCACCGTATGATTGGTAGCCTTGAGGTTGAGCCCAGTGCCCCCAATCCTGGTGGTGATAATGAAGACGGAGTACTAGGAGGAATTCAGGAAATCGATCATAACTTCCCTCTGCCTGTCAGCGGAATCTTCTAAGACCATGCGAATGACCTGTATGTCTTCATTGAAATGGCGATGAATGCACCATACCAGATGGCGAACCTGGCCGGGCAAAGGACAAAAAAGTACAGCCTTCTGAGGAAGCAGTAAAAGGACAGAAGAGTCTGTACTAGGCTGGTAATCCATCTCAGGAACAGTCGCCGAACTGCTGATCAACTCAGGGAGGAAAGATTCTCGGAGCCATCTGAAAATCGTTCCCTCCACAAAACTGCTGGCATTCCAATCTTCCTTCCAACTGCCATCGGCAAAACGATCACCTTCTTGCTCCAACAGTAGCTAATAGCAAGCAAGCTGCCAGCGATGAATCTGCCAGGTGACTCCATGCTCGTCTTCAAGCTTCGGCCTCTTGAATCAGGTGACAACATCATCTAGCTGCTTCTGTTCTTTCTGAGACCACTCCAGTGTCACTGGATAGAAATCCTCTGATGGGATGTAAACCAGAGGTGTACCTGAAGCCAGCCGTGACTCTATCTATCGGCGGATTGTTCATGGGTGAGCAACTTCGGTCATCACAGAGGCAGCTTCCTACTGAGCTTCAGAGGAACTTCCCTTGGCGATGGCAGTTTGAAGGGTAGTGATCTCCGACAACAAAGCCTTGGGATCATGTTCTTCTACTGCTGGTTCATTCTCAGGTGTATCTGGAATTGTGAGCAGTTACCGAATTGTGTTTTCTCAGTCCTTCAGTGAGTAGTATGCCGGCATTACCGTAACTTGCACTTTGAAATCAATTCAGACTTCAGATGCAATCGATCAATCCTTGGACTTTGGTTGTTTAAAGCGGTGCGCCTTATCGAAGATTACCCATGACCACTTGCAGTTCGTAAGCTGGCGAACACCTCACCGGCAAGCGACAACCACACCAGCAAAACCGTTTTTCGAAAATAAGTCAACAACCACAACAGCTATCGACAAACGGACACTGCAAATCGATTCCTTACCCATGATTACCCCCCCTACGATAGGGCATCTCTCTCATAGGACCTTTATTGTTGTTGGGTGGAAAGCTGGACCCTTTACCCCCCTTTTTCCCCCCCCTGCAAAAGGGACCCCACCGATTATTCAACAACCAATTCTTTTCTGATTGACTTCATACTTTGGGAGCA
>MU122696.1:0-16199 GCA_014904905.1 Wilcoxina mikolae CBS 423.85 | reverse complement strand
AAAAGGCTTACAAAGCGCAGCAAGAAGGTGGAGTAGCCACAATCTCTCAGTTCAGTGTTCTCCAGAGCAGATCATTCAAAGATCTCAACTGTTTCAGATGACCAGCGCTGAGGTGACGTCGTTTCGCCCAGGAATCACTAGATAGCAGTCAGAGATGGATGGAAATGACTCTGGACAGTCTGTGGAATGGAAGCTAAGGAGGAAGGTACTGGGGACGGAATAGAGGAATTGAGTAACAAGAAAGAAGAATAAGAAGGGGTGCAAGGTGAATGAAAAGAGGCAGGTGAAAGGTGGGAGGGGAGAGATACGCAGCTAGATAAGGAAGGAACAGAAATAATGTCGGCAGTTGTGCATACAAAGACAGGAGTTGTCTACGTTGATGAGGTAATGAAGACGACAGGCAAGGTGACTTGTGGGGATGACCAGCCAAAATGCATTGAGGAAGAATTTCCTGAAGTTTCAACATGTGCTCGTAACAAATAAAACCAAACTATAAGAAAGGCGGTGGCGTTTAGCCAGAAATTGGCCGAAACAGACCCCACCGAAACCATATGTCTGAAGACTGTGAAGGCTGCAAAAGCACAACGATACAATGTTCAGGCCCTGGATACTTGAAACTACAATGTATTCGGAAGCAGCCAACTCAATTACACTATCGTAGCTGGTCAAGAGAAAGAAACCAGGCAGTTGACATTTCAATTACTGCCAAAACCCAAGGTCATTTCAGTTCCCAAAGACAAACGAGTCGTAGCCAACATTCCGGCCGCCCGAGGGAAAATCCCAATCGCTCACATTTCTGCCTTTCCAGGCCTGATCGATGATGTCTGAAAAACAATGTTCCGGGATGCTGTGGCGTCTACAACAGTGTTCGGAATAATACAGGTGCACCATTTCCCCATGCTCATTCATGGGAGATCTGAGACCTCAATGGTAAGGGAATCAATATCCAGACTTTTGAACATCAGGTTAAAATATGCCAACAGGAAGATTATTACTGGCAATGGCAATTGGTCTCATATAACGAAAGTGCATTAGTACGTGCCATTGAACGTTCATGGCTTAGTTATTCCTGTTCCTATCATGCTGCCCAAATTGATATGAATAGATTGTTTTGGGATGTCCCTGGGGGAAATATCTTCGTACGTGTGTGAGAAACATAGTTGATGACAGTTGCGAGATCACCATCTCCACTTTTGATGGGTCCAAACAGGGGAAGTCTGTTGCTATCTTTGCGGAAGAAACAAGAGATATATTCGCCAGGAGCTCAGGATACGTATACACCTTAATAAAATAAGGGTGACAAGGAAGGATATGACCGACCACTATGAAGGAAATGGGTTGATGTTTCTGAGAACAAAGAGTGAGATAAAAAGGAATCAAATATTAAAAAAAGAAAAGAGAAGAAGTTGATTGATAGAAAAAGAGTATTTGCATGAAAAGAGGAGAGATTGTTTCAGGAAGAAGAGGAACTGTCAGTTAGAACAGGGGGCCTATCGAAGGTAGCAAGGAAGCTGATGGAAAGAGACATAAATATGAAGAATGAGTGGGAAAAAGAGAAAAGACTAGTAGTCAGTGAGTTCAATAGGAAAATGGTAGCAATGGAGTGGTCGAAGAGAGAAGAGGCTCTGGAGAAGAAAAAGAGTGAACCTGCCACAGAAACAATGACTTTTGCATGAGATTCTAAAAATATCATGTTATTGGAACTTAGTCAGATACAACCATTTTCTTGATACATTTATTCAGCCAAGTAGAACTTAGAAGACAACTCCAGAGAAGCTTGGGTGTACCCCCATAACAAATGCATTGCACAGAATGTGAAGTCTGTTCACTTGTCAGAGAGAAGTACATCAGATGACAGACATGACTGGACAGGAAGAGCTATCGCCTGGACCATACCATAATCAGGCCCCAAGAATGAGTGTTGTTTTCCCAATTGATGCTGTGGAAGAAAGTGGTGGAAGGTTGATACCTGAGAGAGAATGAGAGCTACAGATAGGGTGCATATTATGGCCGAATGAAAAAGAAATTCTATTGTGTATACTATCAAATTGAGAATACGCACTCTCCTGGTCATGGTAGAAATTGGAAATGATTAGTGACTAGGTTGAACCCCCTTATCACATTCGCCTGGAACCTAGTTGCAAAGTCTGGAAAAATATAATGCATACGTATGAAAGTCATTCCTGTGGAAACTGGGATGATACAAGAGACAATTCGCCAGGGCCTATCCGTCTGTGCTTCAGATCCCTACAGATATTTTCTCTTCTTTGTTGCCAAGAAGACTTGGAAGTACCAATTAATTATCTCTGCAAGGTGTGCGAATCGGCATATGCTGGGAAACATCGGAATACCACCAGACAATGGACTATATTTTAAACTCATTGCCTGACCGCCCATTTCTTCACTGATTTACTTCCAGTTTTGGAATAATCAATCAGTGTTGCACGAGGGTAGCCGGATCAATAGGGCCTTTCAGACTACTCAAGACATATATCAACCAAGCAAACTGGTACATGGACCAACCGATTCTGTATCGGCATTTCGTCGAGTATCTCGGAAGATACAAGACAACCACATTGTACTAATTGATGCTGTATCCACAGACAATGTCAGAGTGAAAGGTGTTAAGAGTCAATACAGAGACAAAGAGGTTCAAGGCAAGCCTGCAGATACAATGTTTGTACTGTAACATCACCAGAACCAGGATAACATACTGGCCAAAGTGGAAACAGCTTGACCTACCATTTCCGGAGACTAATTCGTCTGGTGCTGGAATGGAGTTAAAATTGTTTGGTTTGTAAGCTGAGAGGCAGGAATGTTGCCGCAAGGATCAATCTTTGACAGGGTATGGAATTGGCCCCAGAGTGAGAACCGTACCCAGTTCAGAGGATTCTTGGACTTGTCCATTTAATATTCAATCTAGATCCATTAGTAGACATTGGTCACAGGCCACCTATACTGCTTTTGCGGAAGGGCGTCACATTTCAATGGAAGACTAAAGAAAAAATATTCATGCCAAACTTGAAGAAAAACCTCGGCAATGCCCCTGCACTGAAGATGTTAGATGTTAGTGACGGCTCATGGCAAACTGTGATGGGGATTTACACAAGCTTATAAGGGTAAGGGGCAATCGTTCAGCAAGATAATGAAAACAAGGGTCAGCACCCGTGTTGCTATGAAAATGGGCTTTAAATAAAGGAAAGAAGAAATATGAAGTAGAGAATTATGAGTACCATGGACTGATGAAGCCACTGAAGAAGTTTCGCAACTACGCGTATGGGGTCAGATATCTTGTGCAGACAGAGGGTAAAACATTAAAGCCCCAACTAAATTTGTCTGCTGATGACCTGGCAGGAACATTAGCCACCCACTGGATCGTGAGAATACGGTTGTTCAATTGCATGGTTAAACATGTTCCAGGGAGGATGTATTTAGGTCGTGATGGTCACCAGTAGTGACCGTGAGGGGATAGGGAGCATGCGGCACTAGGGGAGGATGATCAAAAGGAAACAATTGAAGCAAATATAAGCGGAATATAGATGGAACGAGGACTGGAAAGAGAGAGAAAGGAGAGATCATATGAACCATCTATGGATTTAAGATTGGCGGAGAGATTCATTCGGAAATAGAAAGAAATTGGTCAATTTCATGCGAACCTGAGGCGGCCAGACTGTAAAACTGCAATTGAAATGCAGCAACGGTAATGGGAAGCCACAAAATAGCTAATTTCAGACAGAGTAATATATCTGAGGGGAGAACTAACTCACCACCGGAACTGTGTTGGTGGGCCCAGAACAGAAAGAAATTAAAATTTCAGCAGCACACAATCAGATGAGGTACCATTGAAGGGGGCAAATATTACACAACGTAATCGAGCAGTACTGGGGTCCTAAATGAATGGTCATGTGTTAGACTGGGTGAAAATATATGAGCATAGTGAGAAGAGAGCGCCACAACTGTATGATCAACCACTAAAGGCATAACTGTTCGACACCTATGGCAGCGAGTGCATCGACATTTCGTTCATGTTTAAAACGGAGGGTGGGTACCACCTGCTTATGATACCCGAGGTACATCTGCGTAGGTGTGCAGAGGAACGACCACTATAACAGAATACATCGTAGAAGTTAACAGACTTCTATTAAGAGGGGATTATTTGTCAGTTTGGAATCCTGAAAAGGATGGTAGTGGAGAGAATAGCAAAAAATAAGGAATAGACCGACCGTTTCCTCACACATTTTAATATTCAGAACATCAACATTGTCCTGTATAATGCTGCTGCTAATGGATTAATTATGGGTGTACACAGGCCGATTGCCGAAACAATATCCAAACTCAAGAGCTGCTCGGACAAAACGAAATTGACATGAATTGATCACCCACCAGCAGTACTTTGGGCTGACAGGATAACAGTTCGATGTAGGACCAGACATTCGCCCTTCTGTCTTGTGTTGGCCAAGATGCAGTACTTCCGATAGAGCTGGAGAACATAACATGGAAAACTGCCAACTGGACCCAAGGAATCGAAGAAACTGTGTCACTGCCAGAATCTGGAAAGTGACTGCAGGAAAGAAGGCAAGAAGATATCGATTCTGCCATTCAAAAGCCGATTTAGTTGTAAGATGCCTACAAATATTACTTTGACCAAGTAGCCAATCTCAGCGCTGAAAACTTCCAAATTGGTACTTGAGCTGTGGTACACAAAACCAAGATAGAACATTCTCATGGGCCCTAACAGGATGAGAGTGGGCGAGGACCCTACCGTGTAAAGAAATTGCCCTGAGCTTGGGGACTCAGTGACAGGCAGAGGTAGATGCAGCAGAGATCGAGGGCTGGATACAGAATAGCTGACTCAAGAGGTCTTTGACTGGCAATGAAGGCATATACGGTACTCAAGGAATGAAAACACATTACAAATCACAAGCAGAGGAATTGAAGGAATTCAAGGAATTCATGGTGGTCGCAGTAATAGGCCGGAAATATATAGAGGAAAGATGAATGCATTTAATCAAGCGACAAGACTGTGAGAAATGATCGTGGGTATGGGTGGAGAATATGGCAAAGTCCAAGGAGCAAGTGGATAAACGGAACTCCACAAATCTGGTGCCGACAGACCACCAAAGCAAACAACAGTCGGGAAGATACAGTGGTAGAAATTGGGGCAAGGGAGATGTTCCATTGCATGTACCATAACGAAAAGAGTTGAAGATACCAAAACTACACATACTGCATATATTTGTGAGATGGAGGGGGAAGACATTTTCCTATTGTCTGAGTTATACCCACATTACACAACAGATGCCTACGGTTATCCCATAACCGCCTAGTGATCTTAGGCTACACAAAGCGATGACTAGAGCAGGAGAGGGAAGAAGATTCATGACCAACAACAGGAACGACGAGCACGATATGCTCGTTTGCCAAGTTACAGCTGGAAAACCGTAGAGGCAGAAGCACAGAATCTGTGAAGAGATTTGAAATGAGGATAGTAGGGAAATTGGAAACCACATAGAACCTGTAAGATAAAGGAAATCACTAAAGTTAAAGGTACCCCCCCCAGGTGTACAATGAGCTTCCCCCTCCCATGTTCCTAAGAAATCATAGCCACTGGTCTGTACCATACAACTCTTTTTACACACCAAAGATTTCGCCCAATATAGCCATATCAACCGTACCCAATGGCCAACCACTGACATGAAGTTTACATCAACCAACAACAGTGCAGCCACACTCAGCCACGTAATCGATCTCAAAGCGTTCTACATGTCCCCCGACGCCAGTACGAATCTCTACTCTACCACCACCACTGTAACCAATACTGCAGCAACCACCAGCGCAGTCACACCCAACGCCGCCACTGCCACCTCCATTACTATTCACCCCTCCTCCTTGCAAATCTCTACAATGGCGAGCGATCCTTCTCCAGTATCCCCATCATCTGAGACACAATAACAACTCAGCTGGGATTCATTCCTTAATATACCTGCTGGATTTTTATAAGAAGCCGTGGAGATTGCTGCATGGTAATGTTCCCCCCAAGTTCAAGCTGATTTCATGTTTGAAATCTATGTCCCCTTTGGTGACATTACTGATGGTGCCAACGCACAGGTCGCATGGCAATTGAACTTTGCAGTGGGGACCCTTGACTGGGAGAAGTCAAAACAAAGACGGTACTATGACATTCTAAAGCCACTTATGTCTCCGGCAGGGAACGAGATATGATCAAGCAATACAACTGCACCCAGCAGAAGAAAACACGACCAACAAGGGAGCTGGGAAACCTCTTGCAACATAACCCCAGTCTCTAGTCAATTCTTGGCTACACCAGCTGAAGTAAAAAGTAGCTGCTATTCAATTGTAATTGCCAGCCAAATATCCAGAGAACCCATGTTGGGGAAAAGATACATCGATCATTCATACATCGACTGCCTCACCAAGATGAGCTGGAAATCACAAGGCAATAAGTGGCATACTTCTGGAGACTTCCACCAACCTAAAAGGTTGTTTGAAAATGGATGCCCTCAGCTGGGACAAGGAATCAACTACAAAGCTTTGGGACTGAATTAGAACAGGGGGAGAGTAATTACACTCAGTTATTACCGTGGCATGGATAACCACAATCACATCCATCAACCTTTACCATCTCACCATCAGAACTTCCTGCCGACCATGGGATACCTGTACCACCTCTATCATCCAATAAGAGTAAGAGACTTTCACCACCAACCGCTCCAACCAGAAACTGGGAATGGAAAACGATGGGAGTAACATTGGAGAGCTTCTGATGGATCGGGCCTTGGATGGTTCTAGAGGTGAATCTAGTTCTCCCACTGAGATATGGCCTGGTACGACACCCAGAGAGGTCTATTGATCCCAGAAAGAAGGGTACCCTCAAGCCCGTCCGGCCTTGGGCAACCAGCAGCCAGAATAGAATTTCTGATAACGACATAGAGAATGAAGGATACTTTAGATGCCTCTGAAGTTGACTCGGCCTCGACCAGGTCATCAAGAGAATGCTCGACGGCAACACAAGGATGTTAGCATACCACGAGGGAAAGATGGAGGACAAGGCCATACCAATCATCCAACAGGCAGTAATCGATAACTGAGAGTTGTTCATAGAACCTCAGAAATAAGTCAGCTGGCCATGTACAGGATACGTAAAACAACAGCTCAATTCAATACTCAGCTTGGTAACATCTAGTACTGCACAAGAGGCCAGAGAAAAAAGAAGGCAGATACAGAGGGTAGCAGGAACAACTGTGTTCCCAAAAAGTGAGAGCACGTATTAGTTTTTCTTTGAGTTTATGGGTTTTCTTGTGGCTTCATGGTTTTCGTTTGGATTTACATTTTGTTAGGTTTATGTTATTCTCATGTTCTTTCTGGTTGCGTTTAAGTTTATATCGGGTGAAGAAAGCGAGGTGTGCTGCGCACAAAAGGTCAGGGAGGAGTTGTGGCAGGAAAATCCGTTTTTCAAGAGCACCACTTGTTCTGTTGGCAGGGGAGGACGTACGGATATACAGGAACAATGTATATGGTGTCACCAACGGGGAGTATATATTCGAGTGTCCCCGGAGTAGAGAGACATCATCTTACTAGACAATCAAATAAACGCTGTAACAATGCCAACCCTTGGTCTCACTCATTATTTGTGAGATTTCGTACATCCAGGCAAATTGTATGGCAACTTACGGCCAGGTATCGCATCAAATCATTTCACCTTCTCCCTACTCCTTGGAACCAGGACCATTCCTTCTCACGAATTCCGTTTCGAGGCTCCCCAATTGTGTGACGCAGTGTTGATAATAGAGCTGCCTTATAGCTGCTCCGTTTTATTGCATGGGGAAGCAGGAAGAAGTTGGTGGCACACAATACATAGTGTCTAACCTAGATACCATGACGGAGGAGGACGTGAAGGCGACAGAAAACCATTCAATGGAAGTCGAAAAGGAGGTAGATGGGCTAAACGAGAAGGAATGCATAGAGGATGAGATCTCCTGCGAGGCCGAATGGTAAAAGGCTGCACAGAGCAAGGTGCTGGACACCAAAGTAAAAACCATAAAGATTTGCGATTGATTTCAGAGATTGTTGTTCCTTGAGTTCAAGGAGAAGAGAAGCCAGCTTGGGTGAGAAGAGAGAAGATGAAGGTCAGAAGCAGCAGCTTCGACCATACAAGACATGCAAAAGTCAATTTGGCAGTCCAAGAGCAGCATGTGATATAACAACTTACAGAACCACAGCACTGGTGAGGACAGAACGGCTGCAATGTTTGTCTATCTCCGAGAGGGGGCGACCGTTGAGACCCTGACCAATAGAGAGGGGAAGCAAACAAATAGGAGGAGATGCTCAGTCAAGAGACCTTCCCACCAAAGAACAACTATCAGTACTATGAACGACCCCCTACAGGACAAGCACATGAATGGGTTACGGAGGAAGAAGCAGAATATTTCCAGCTCTCGTGATCGGTCGACATCGGCCCAGGCCCTGACAAGCTGTCGTTCGTGGCCATTCACCCCCTCGGGAATTGCAGCACGCCAAGAATTGTGGCACTGAACTGGTTGGCGATTCGAACATGTCGGCACCCAGGGGTTGCAAAGCGTGCCATCAGAGTTGTAATCTAATACCCAGGAAACGATGACTTCACTACGCTCAACAGGAACTGTATATTCCCCCTCCCCCGGGGCATGGTGAAAGTCGTGGAAACAGTAGTTGCCGGACTGTTGTATAATGAGGCAGCGCGAAGAGCACTGCTAAGGGAGGGTCGATTCGGAAGCAAAAAGAAAAGATCAATCATTGACGCTGCAGCCATCAGTATCAACTGAGTGCACACAGCTTGGAAAGAAGACAACATTGTGTGCATCCTTCTAATGGATATAATGGCAGCATTCCCAAGTGTTGCAATGGGTGGCAGATTCATGCTATGAAGGCCAAGGGGATAGATGGAGACCTCATAAAATGGACCAAAAGCTTCCTCCGTAAAAGAATGGTGCAGATGGCAATCTAATGCAATGTCATTTAGAGGCATCCGGTGCAAGCAGCTGTAACCGTGAGATCTCCTGCATTGCCAATCCTCTGCGCAATATATATCTCTGGGCTGATAGAATGGGTGGAAAAGATAGTTCAAGGAGTCGAAGCTATGTCTTTCTGAGATGACCTTAGGTTGGTGGCAATCAGGAATCAGGTGAACGAGGGTTCCAATAAGCTTTATGCCTGCGTCGCAAAGAGCATAGAATGGTCCAGCAGACAGGTGCCCAAGTTCGCCAGTGTTAAAACGTAAGACGCACTTTCACATACAGCCCAGGACATACAAAACACCTTACGTTAAGACTCACATCCAGAATCAAGTTAGGAAAAGGCGCCATTTGATTCAACAAAGAGGTGGGAAAGTGGCTAGGGGTGTGGTGGGATGCCCACCTGACATTCAGAGAGTACAACACTCGATACCTGAAGAACCCCTGAGGTGCGGAATCTAGACTCCGCACACTCCACAGAGTGCAGGGAATCATTCCCAAGCGGATTACAGCAGTCCAAATAGCTTTCGTCCAAGCCATCGTACCAGATGGACAGAAGGTCTGGTGGGACACAAAATAAAGTGGCAGATGAGAAGACCACATAGCTCATTTCAATCGATATGGCAGGTCGACCCTCGGAGTCCTACCCATGACCCCACTGTGTTTTCTTATGAAAGAAGAAGGGCTCACACGCGCGCCAGTGGTGCTGGATTCCAGGCAACAATGGTTCTCAGCCTGGTTGTGAAATGCGTACAACAGATCCAAGCAGAAGAAGATGAATCAATACCCTGTCAGGCGAACGAACCAATATGCTGTATGATGAAGAAAGAGCATGAACATCATCGGGAGGAAGAGCCCATGCGCTGCTTCAACACTTACAAGGTACCAGTGGTGAGGACTGTCATACTGAGTGACATCATGGCTAATAGAGAATTGACACACTGACGTGTGAGAAACAGGCGAAATTTGGTTCGGGTGGATTCATGTGGGGGACCAACAGATCACAAACTGACAATGGGAGAGTAGGAGCCGCAGCATTGTGCAAGCACTGTGATGGCTGGATATCCTTCAGCAGCCACCTCGGCATCGGGAACATGCAGGTCTATTAGGTGGAGCTGTGGGCAAAGTCATTCATACAAAGAGACATACTGCAGGCAAACGTTGTAATGAAAGTGGCAGTCAACAGCGACTCCCAGGCAGCCAAACGGCGAACGGAGCATCTAGCTACTGGACTAATACAACCACTTCCAGATGGATTAACCGTCACCAGAGGTCGCTTTGTGAGAGCGAAATCAAAATGGAGAGCTACTGGGTCCTGTTTCACACGTGCATTACCGGGAGCTAGGAATCAGGCCGCCAAGCAAATGTGTACCGAGTGGGTCGCAGAGCAGACACGGTTCCGGAACAAGCAAACATCGCAGCAGAAAATGGAACCAGATGAATCACCAAGGCAAGATCCGCCCCCAAAACAGAGTGGGAAGCTGACAAATTCAGCAAGCACTTCGTCTATCGACTCAAGGGCAATGTGGGAAATAACACACCCATCCCGTTGACAAGTGTGAAGACGTTAGCAACAAGGTTCTATCATTTGAAGTGCGGACATGTTCCACTGGGTATGTACTTAAAACTGTTCGGTCACCAAAACGACAACAACTGCTGGTGTTGTGGAGGCTGACCAATTCAGACCTGATGGTTTTGTTTCCACCACTACAGCCTGTGACAAGACCTGCAGAAGCTGCTCAAGAAGGATGTGGAGAAGGCGACGGGTTGAATACCGGGCAGCTATCGAGACGTGCAGGTCTCTGAGGTGTTGTCCATGGGGAAGTGCGACGAGGTGGTGATGCACTTCCTAGGGGCAACTGATGTCAGGACGTTCCTGCCTATGTGAGCAGCATCCAAGAACTCTTCCTGCGTCCACGTCTTGGCTGGACGCAAGCAACTTGATTGGTCAATACTGGAGGAGTGGGGTTCGGTGGTCACTCTTTAAGGTCCCTTTCTTTAGTTCATATCAATCTTTTAGCTTTCTTTTGTCAGAAGGGGACAACGGGTAGCAAGATCGGAGCTTGCCATCTTACCGCCTTGCCCGGAGGCGTGGGGATTAGGGGCCTGTCATACTCTAAACAGAGTGAATACAGTAAGATTAAAACAAAGTGCTGTTTCGGAGAAAGACTACCGATGGACAGAGTTCAAGACCCTTATAGTGGAGCTGCAAACCCAGATCATGAAGCAGCTCAGAGTGGGAAGTTTAACCACTTAATGTTCCAAAGTGTCAAGCAGATCAATGCTGATACTCCGTTGCGCGATTCTACTAAACCTGACCAATATCACACCTCAAGACATCGTGTCCCCTCGCGGGAATGGATGCACATCAAAGTCACCGTAACCCCTAGCAGGAATAGATGCATATCAAAGTCGTCATAATCGCTGGCGGGAGTGGATGCATTTCAAAGTCGTCGTATACCCTAGCAGGAATGGACGCATTCTCTCCTCCATATCACTGATCATGATTGGGCAAATGGATATCCTTTGAATATAGGAAAATAAACGTCATTTAGGGTTTCTACAATCCTAATCGGGTGAGACACGCACGCTTTGTGCAGAATGTGTCCATGCAATCAGTAACATGATAGCCTTTGACGAACCGTACGAGCTACCAATGGGCTTGCCTAGCCAAGAAACCTGCAGATTGAATTTTGGCGCTACGAACCCCAAGCAGGGGTGCCACCAGCGGCCACCCAGGTGACGTTGGAACCTCCACAGGAAACTAACAAGCTTCGGCTACAAGAGGGCGGTGAGGTAAGCAAGTCTCCTAACATCTGCTGTTTGCCACCGCATTCGAGTGTCTCTTAGCTAGCAACGACATTCTCGTGGAATTCGTTATACACCTTGGTGATTGCACAGGGTGGCTGTGAGCTTCCATGTATGGCATCACCAATGGTAAGCGGAGCGCCTGGAGCTCGACAAGCCAGCTGGAGTAGCGGCGGATATGGCGGCAGAAGGTTTACAATTCGACGGTTCGTGAATGACTACTGCTGGCTCGCCGAGTTACGAAGGGAGGAGGCGTGTCACAGTAATGCTCCATGGTGTCGGGGCGGTTGATACTGCTACACCCGGTAATTCCTACCCTCCATCAGACGAAGTTGAAAACATTCAGCTAACGAGTATGGATGGAGCTTAGGAGCCTGAAACGGTGCCTACAGACAACGGCTGCCATATCCCTGCCAAGTACCAAGAGTTCGTGGAGGTCTTTAGCAAGGTCAACGGCTGGACGCTGCAACCGCACCAGTCAATTGACCATGTGTACGACCTGGAACCCGGACACAAGCAGCCATATGGGCGTATCTATAACCTGTCGGAGGTTGAGTCAAGAACTCTAAAGGCCTACATAGAGACTCACCTGGCCAATGGTTTTATGCAGCGGTCTTCATCAGCGGAGGCGGCTTCAGACTCTGTGTACTACCGAGCTCTGAACGCGGGCACAATCAAGAATCGGTACCCCATTGCATCGACCTCGGAGATGCTTGACCATGTTAGCAGCGCCGATATTCTTGCAAAGAAGTATGTCACTTATTGAGCCATGGGAGAGCTGCGGAAATCAGATTGTCCAGTGCAAAATGCAATCGTTCACGCTCTTGAGAACGATAACAGGTCTTCTTGCCTATATGGCTATATAAGGGTACGTTTAAGTCTATTCTTTCTTTAAGAAACACTTCCTTTATACGACATTCGGCGAGACTTGTAAATGACTGCAGATTCAGAAGCACTAAACCCCCAATGGCAATCGAAATAGTCTTATCAACGAGAAAATCGATGGGCATCCACGAGAATCAACAAGGAATTTAGCCGTCGATGGAGCACCGAGCTCCTATGAGGGGAATGGCCGTTCCGGAATACGAGAAACCGCTACTTTGACGAAATCCGAACCAGAAGTGATGGAACGACAACTCATCATCCTGCAGACGTCAAGCGCACCTGGCCTCGTAAGTTCAATTGGCCTCCTGAGCACAATTGAATCGCAGGCGTACTTGGCCACCCCTACGACTTCACTATCGAACATCTGGAAGGCACAACAAACACTGACGACGGCCCGATTATGAGATCCGCAACGGGAAGACTGTTGCACGGCTCTTTGCGACCCTGACAGTTGAACCCTCCGATGACCTCCTACCGGTGATTAAGATGGCCCAGGCTACTGCCCCATTGTGGGTCGATGTTGCGGGTATGCTATTCGATAACCTAATGGCCACAGCCAAAGCCACAGCCAAAGCCAAAGACGAGAGACAATGGAGTGTCGTCGTTGGAGATGTGTCCTAGGAGGGGAGAATATATGTCCTTGCGGACGATGCTCTCTGCGGTAAAGTGATAAGTCTCTTTCATGACAACCCTGAGTTCAGTCACTTTGGAGCTCTTAAAACAGCTGAGGTAGTCGGTAGGGAGTTATATTAGCCTGCAATGGACGCTTTACGCATACACATGGAAGTACGTCAACGGCTGAAGTATGTCACCGGTTGAAGGCCCCATGGCATGCTCGCCACAGAGTCAAGATGTCCCCACCGTTACAACCCTGGGAAGGTGTCACCATGGTCATCGTCACAGATATCGACCGCGTCCCAATACACGTGGATCCTAGTTATCGTTGATCGATTGACTAAGATGGCGACCAACATCAGGCTACTCGGCAGAAAGGATATCAATTCAACAGAGGCAGCCAAATCAGCAATCGAGATGTCAAGCCGCCCGGAATGCGAACAGGCTGCATTCCTTAATGGACATATCATAAAGCTACCGCGTTGGACGTATGAGAAGGCTACCGCATTGGACGTTCACAGCTGAGACCCCAGACGCACCAAATTACATGGTAACTATGACCTTGTACGAGGGTTGCTTACGCGTGATATATATCAATGAACGATACCCTCTCCATTTAGCCTTAACTGAACGAAGTCACGATGATAATCAATTGACGTCGCCACCGATAGTGGTGGCTAACCGTATCAGGATAGATACTATGGTGTGCGCCCTACAGCTAGGCTCGGAGGGGCATGGCATATGCAAACCCACTACTTTCGTGGATTCGGAAGTGAAAGGCCTGTGTATCGGAGAATGGCTGCCTTGATGCACCTGGAGCGGAAGCATACTTGATTTCTTTGTGAGTACGACGTTATGGCACACTTACAAGTTAGATACCGTAAGTGGATCGAGCATGTACGAATGCATGTCGATATATGATGACTACATTTGAAGCCCAAGCGAGGCTGACACAAGTTAACTTGCCACCATTGGATCTGTAGCGGAATAGCAACGGAACGTCGGATGCGGATAAACGATTGCGAGTGAATGTGGTGTCAATTGATGAGACACATAAGATCAATGTGGAGTGCGGACGCTATCACCGATGAAGTCTGTCACGTGTTTGGATATACGAAAGCACAGAGACATGGAAATCATACGAATCTGAGGGCTGTCAAGAGCAGCAGCTATGACCAAGATAAGTACATCATGCAATTATGCTAGTTGACTGCATCAGAGATGAGATACCGGCCGTGGTGGCCTTACCACCCAATAACGTTCACGAACGCGATCAACAAAAGAAATTGTATACGAGTGATCGATCGATTAGTCGAAATTGGAAACTTTGTCCGGCATATCAAGTGTCAGCTACGATTGTTTCGATGCCGAATGTCGCACACAAGGCGGTCAATCGTATTTACCGAGCTAGCACTATGGGATCAATTACTTGGATCCTGGGATGGACTGGTAGGATTCAGTGTCAATTGAACGTTTCCTTCTCTTCTCTTCTCTTCTCCTTCTTCTCTTCATTTCTTATGAATCTCGGCCTGGTATAATGGCGTCGGCACGGGTTTTACATTCGCCACTGGAGGTGGAGTTTCCCTCTGCGCCGAATCCGTTGTAAGGCCGCCGTGATGGCACCGATCGGTTGTGAGAATTATGCAGATGTACGAAGACGTACACACCTAATCTTGTCTTTCTTTATGTATATAGATATGCTGCAGCCCAGGAGGTCTGCGGATAAAGAAGGGGATGATTTCATGGCGGTACAAGGTTTGCTTGGCCTTGTATGTGCACTTGGCAGCCGAGGCCGGGTAAGCGCCCTTCATATTAAGTCACCTCGCGAGGAGCTTTTGGCACGCTAGTGATTATCTTACTTACTTACTTTACAATTGATATCATCTTTATCACTTATTCCGGTTTGCAACCGTATCTTCACCCAACCATCCATACGAGCACGTACGTCCTTACAGCCTATCAAAGCGTAATGTTTATTAAGTCTATTTACAGTTCTAAGCGCTGTTTGTACCATGTTTTCTACTGTATTCAACTCGTCCTCCAGCACATGTTAAACATTGTTCCAAGTCAGTAGGTCATATGACTATCGACTATACATCCTTCATGATTCGACTTTGAAGCTATGGGATCTTCTAGAATTATGTCAGCTGCAACTACAAGACGTGGTGCACTAATAGCTGAGTATGCACCTCAGGAAGGTGGTTTCACAACCCTTATTATCTGCTATATACATTGCGGCATTCCACAGTTGGCAGGTTACATTATTTCAACATATGATAGCCTAAGGGTATTCTTGCCGTCTGAATGAATAACTCACAGCTTCGATAGACAAAGCATACCGTACTGTATGCGTCTCTTCCATGCTTTCGGAGATTGCTCCTGACACACCCCACATTGCGAAGTTTGAACCCATAATCAGTCATGGTGGCCAGCCCGCGCTTGCTATCCATTATCTCCAGTACATCTAAGTTTCTGAATAATGCACTCATCATGCATGTTACGTGATTCTAGATCTAATACATGGTAAATTGGGGAAGTCCTAATCAAGAGATCATCTGAACCCATATGAACCTGCTTGGACTGTAAGAAATGATTGGTGGCATTGTGTAGACTATTTCGGAGGATGTTGTCACATATTGTTCACAAGAGGCATTCAATGTCCTTGACCTTCTCTGTTTCTTTGTGCTACTGGGCAGACCTGAACTTCAATAAACGACATCAAGTACATGTTTCTGCGCACACTTGCATGATCACTTCTGTGGTCGTCTGTGGAGCAGCACGTTTATATTGGAAATGGTAGCGGGCGCTGTGAGCAGGTCTAAAAGCGATACCATTCTCTCTACTCTAGCGGTCTCTCTATATACAGAATGACAAGACCAT
>MU122695.1:0-16242 GCA_014904905.1 Wilcoxina mikolae CBS 423.85 | reverse complement strand
TCCTGTCTTCCAGCGTTCTTTTGGACCTTCCGCATCTTCCCGCTCAGATCTCTAACTCAGATGAATAGAACCCCTACTGACATCAATCTTTCGGACTTCTGTAGTCCGGTCCTATTGTATCCTTTCGATCTCTTTGCTTTCAGCCAAATGGTATCCTTTCGATCGTGAGGGACATAGAGGCTTCGTTTGCTATGCTACAAACGCAGGTGTTTCGTATCTACAGCCTCACAGCTGTCTTCGCACTATCGATGGCATGAGCTGGCAAGGCATTGTCCCAATAACCACTTCGAACTTCTTATCAGTGGTGTGGTTGACTGCATGACAGCTAATCTGATTTCGTTGGGTGCGAGTGATATTCTGTGTAGTTTCGATGACGTCCAGGGATAGCGCTTGTAATATCCGGATGCGGCTGTCATCCAGTGATCGTAGGTGACCCCGCTCCGATGGCGTTTGGTGATGTACAACTTGCAAGGTATAACAGTCGCCGCCAGGTGGTGGGGATGACACCACTCTCATCGCTTTCGTTACCATCATCTTCGTAATTATCGCTGCGCATTGGCATCCTGAAATGGAGTTCGTCATGCGTGCAATTGTTTTCGATCGGGATGTCTGGAACAGTGCTTCCAATCTCAGGCTCCTTATCTGCCGATTTGGAGGTTAGATAGTCAAGAAGAATACCATTGTCAATACCCGCTGCTTCCATGGTGATGACCATGGAACGCATTGGGTTCTCCGCCTGTTGGATCAGATGCTTGACTGCAGCAAGAGTGATTTATAAACCCTCTGTTGGTAGCTCTCCGGTAGTGTGTTCCAGGCATTCAACAAGAATGTATATGTTTCTGCGTCGCTAGAGGAGGTTAACAACATGCGACCCGTTGCTGCACAGCCGGATGTGCTCTTACCACTGTTGTTCTTGTAGTTGAAGCAGTTGGGGCAATCAGGTCTGTCCACATTCAGCTTTGACTCAGAAGCCTTTGGAGGAACACCTTTGTTCTTTTGCCACTTCAGCAGTGTATGGCGCAACGCAGTGCATGTAAATATGATCAGTGGCGAGCTTATATGACTGTCCTTGAGGTCTATCATTCAATTATGAAACCCATCACCATAGTTACTGCGGTTATTCAACCGATGATACAATTTGATGTAGATAAACCCCAGAATTGCTTCCACCAGGAAGTACAGTGGATACCGGCCATTCTTTAGCAGCTGTCGAATCTCTCTGTGTTGGATTTGGACCACGTACACCACCTTCCACATGCTCTGCTACAGGAAAAAGATACTTATTGTCTGCCAGAAGGGAATCAATGAACTTTGATTGCTCTGCATTGGATTGAAAGCGGTGGAGATCATAAAGCTCTGCTATGTTGTCCCTTGCTGATTAAATCAAATGAGATTTAGCCTTATCGACTTGTGCTTGAACCTGGTAACAGTTTGAGCTTGTAATATCCAATGTGGGCCGTTGTTTCAGCATACCTCTTTCATGATATCCTTTGTGCATGCCTCAAATGCTATGGACGAAATGTTGTCTTGCTACGTAGCGGTGTTCCAGTACTGCTCTATTTTCTGCCTGTGTGCGGCTTCAGCTCTCGCTTTCGCAACGCATCGCGTTGCATAACTTACCATCTCCAAGTTGCTTGAACTCATAAATGGCCATCTGTTCCACATGTAGAGCTCCAGGAATCTACCGGTTGCGAATACAAGATGCGTCATATCTGTGTGACCAATATGATGTATGGAGCGACTGCTGGAGACGACTGATCGAGGTGTTGACACTGACCGCGGTTGCAATTGCCACTATCTCACTCTCTGATTTCTTTCTGTACCTCGCGTTGGCAGTGGATTTGTAATAATCGCGCGAGCTTCTAGATTAGGAATGTGGATAGGCAGGTTTTCAAGGCCACTGAGAGGTGTGGGAGGGCTAGCAATGCTGGATACGGGGCTCAATACAATGAAACGCATTGAGTCTGTGTGTGAGGTTCCATAGGGTGCTGTTGTGCTACGACTACTTCTACCCGGCGTAGCGGTAAGAGCATTTATTCACTGTGGCTGTGTAGCGGATGGGGTGGAAGTCACCTGTTGAGTAATATCTGCAATGCAAGAGTTGTAAAGCGAAGATGAGGGGGTGGGTTTGTGACCTTGGATTGTAGAGCCTATGGAACTGCCTCCATAGGAGGAATCCCTCTCGCCAGCCGGTCCGGAAACATATGTCCTAGCAGGGGAAAGCTGAGAATTTCCCAAAGGCATATCCTTTAGTTGTTTCTGAAGATTGGCAAGACTTTGAACATTTGGTACGACTGGAGTCGTATTAGGGTCAGGGTTTTGGGAAGGCATAGTCCGATATAAATGTTTGATGTTAACAATGTAGGAATACTTTCCTCAGCATGTATATTGAATGGCAGGTAAGATAGATTCATATGTGAGCGACCAGAGAGGAATTCGGAAAAAAAGGGAGGCACACTGTAGACCGTGGTAGACACTAAATCACTATTGCCCATGACGCTTCTTGTGGACGAGATCCCTTGAAATGCGTTCAGTTATGGGGTTAACTGCCATCAGATTAAATTCAGATTAATCTCACCATTGATATTCACTGTTACAGCATCGTCTGAAGGTCTATTGTCGCCGCTTGAAGGGTGTTGATGCCTTCTTGGTGTGAATATCATAGTATTGCAATTTGCACCCGTTCTTGGCACAATACTTTGAACCATCAATTGTGTATATCTTCAGATTGCCAGTGGAAATCCCCATTTGGCAGAGCTAAAAGAATCACAAAGGGAACAATGAAGTATTCTCTATCATATGACATCAGTTGCGTGTGCTTTTTCCATTCCCAGGCGTATTGGTAGCTTTGTTGGGTGGTTGCACAGTTGGGACAACCAGAGAACTACTCAGTTTACACCGAGATGCACGAGGTCTGAGTTGCAAAAGTGGTGTATAAAGCAAAAGAAAAACGTGGTGTCATAAACTTTCCTCCCCGCAAGTACTAAATCTCGTCTAGAGGCTTCTCATTCATGAGGTGCCTTGTGGCTGTTCAAGATGAACACTGGGCCGTTTGGTGTTTGTTAACCAACAAAATGTAGGAGATGAATCACAATTATCATATCTCACAAGTGGAACAATAAAATCGCAGGAACTCGAGTATATATATCCCTTCTTCCCGCCTACACCTCCTTTCTCTTTTCCTCCTGTATTAAACACACCGTCAGCATCCTGAACTATCACCACATCACATGACTTGCACAAAACAATGCCCCTCGTTTCAAAACACACACGATAACATTCACAACCTGTACGTTTCCTCTGCGCTTCCTTCCTCTATATATAAGACTATATCATAATGCCAATGCCTCAGAGGTAGATTTGTTTTCAATGGTGCCAAGGGGCAGCTGTAAAGGTAAGGCGAAGGCGTCTGCGGTGGCAAAGTTGCCCTCATCGGTTATTAATGGACGCCTGGTTTTGGATAGGGACAGTATCATGGCATTCATCTATGAACACATCAGGGGACTCATACAGATATACAATGTTTGCGGCATCAAGGATGAGAGGGCATGGGACCTCTACAACAATATAATCTTCCTTGATCCAGTAACCACTCGCCACATTGTCGAATTCAAGGTCATGTGGCTGCACCGCAGGAGCAGGCATTCGCCTTTTCGAGAGTGGTAGGCTGCCTTCCGCTCATATATGGGGCAGATTTTTGACAAAAGCTGTGACCAAATGAACAAGTGGAGGTGGGACAACCACTGTGCCTTCAGGGATCATGTCGATCACTCCAATCTGCAGACAACCAGCTTGGGAAAGGCTAAATGCAGCGCCCAGTTTTTCTCTTGGTATCGTAGCGATGATCTCAGGGCAAAGATTGAGCTGCCAAGATGTCAGCAGTACAAGCCAGGAGACTTCCTGGCTGATAGTCCATTCAATTGGGATGATATAATCGATGAGGATAATGATAATGAGAAATGGGCGGATCCTGGAGTGCCAAGGGGCGGAAGGAGCTGCACTGGCCATGCCAATGACAATGATGACAGCAAGGGTGAGAAGGACACGCACGGAAGTGAGCAAGGGACCAGCAAAAGGAAGGGATCGAATGATGGCAAGGGGAAAGGGAAGGCGACTGAGGACAGGAAGGGGAAGGGGAAGGCAATGGAAGAAGGGAAGGATAAGGGGAAGGCAACGGAGGAAGGGAAGGAGAAGGGGAATGGGAAACGGAAAGGGAAAGGTATTGTTAAACAAACCCCAGAGGGAGCAAGCTCGCAGAACGGTGGAAAGGCTACAGGGAGCAAGGGGAATGGGCAGCCTATGAGATCCACCAGAGATGATATCTCTTGTACCGTTGCTTTGCAGTTGCAGAAGGAAATGTATGAGGCAAACTCCGACATGGAGGGCCAACTACAGCGGGAATGATTAGAGCTGGAAGCATCGCCCACCGTGTCAATTTCCTTTGATGATGATTCCGATTCTACTGAGGAGTTGGTTAGCGAACGTGACTCAGATTCTGATGTGGATATGGGCGTGGAAGATGATGTGGATGTACCGTACTGCTTTGATTGAGACGGCGATGTCGATATGGAAAAGAATGGTGATGATGAAGAGGAGGAAAATGAAGAGGCGGAAGATAAGGAGGAAGAGGATGAGGAGGTGATGGATAAAGAGGAGGAGGATAAAGAGGATGAGGATGAGGAGAAGGATGAAGATGAGGATGATGGCAAAGAACCTCGAACGATTGGCCAGGGAGAGACGGTAAATACATCGGCTGTTGATGCAGATACCATGGTAGAAGATCAGCCAATGGTGCTCTCTGAAGATGGCCAGGAGATGTGGGAGCATACCCCACAGCAACAACCTCCGGTGCCTGCACCACAGGCACAAACCCAGGAGCCTCACCCACAGCCTCGAACTCCAGAGACTCATCCGCCCGGTGGGATGGAGTTTCTGGAGCTTGTGACACCACAAATACCGCACCCAGTGGTGCCAACGGTACGAGAAGCTGAGGCAGCCAGAAACACCTCAGATGTCGATGTGGTTCAGCCTCTGCTCGGCGAATCCTCAGGTGGTGACAGTCTCCCCAATGTTCCTCTTCCCGATGTCCCATTCCCCAAGGTGCATCCGAATAACTTGATAGGCGAGGAGGAAACCAGTCACTTCGTTGCAAAGGAAGCGATGGTTGTTGCGTTCGGGTTAGAGTCAGGTTATTGTCTTGTGAGTTTCCATTGCTGTTATCTATTCATTGCAGGCACGGATTAAGGCACGTGTGGAGGTGTTTTATTAGCTTAGGGTTTTTTGTATTCTCGCTCGTTTGGGTTAGGGGTTGGGTTGTGGGCTTGTTCGTTTCCTTTGTTCTAATCGATTTATCTCAGGTGTTAATTATTACACGTGTCGCGAGGTTTTTGGATGGCTCAGGGTTTATTTTTGTTCCAGGTTTTGAATTGGTTTTAATTTATTCATGGTATTATGGGACATCATGCATGCACCGTTTTTGCAACTGCAGGTGTGTAAGGAATCTGTTTGTGATGGTGTTAAGACTCAATAAATGTCTCAAGTTAGCTGAAAGTATCGTGAGCTTACACCCACACCAGACTGCTCAGGCCCGGCAACAACCTTTGTCCATTTCTATACTATATACTTGACTCCTTGTTTGTGGTCGATAATTCAAGAGAAGACCCCTTCCCATTGCAAAGAATTTTCATACTGAAAGAAGTTCACCTTGGACAGCTGGCGATATAAAAATATGAAGTTACACCATCATGAACACCTTCATGTTGCACTCCAGAAGAATTTGACTATTCGCAACACGTCCTGACGCGTTAAACCACATCAATGCTGTGAATTTCACTCTAACAATGATTCAGTCGCCGACTTGGACGCATTTCCCTACCTCGAATAACTTGAAAACATTCCAGACTCGGAGTTTCAACCACCACCAGCTCAAAGCCCTGTTTCGGGGATGGAATCGTACTGTGAAGGCAGCGCTACGCCGAGCGATTATATTGCCGAGCGATGGGTCCACGTCGCAAAGGGTTGGCTTGAGACAAACCTTCAAAACACTCCCTACTACCCATGGGCGATGCGTGAAGAGTATAAATATATCCAGTGTGGGATGAAGAAGAAGGGTATGAAGATGTACTATGACAATGTGCTGAAGGAAACAAACACGGTTATGCATTTCCCAAGCTTCCAGAACAGGGATGGTGTCCAGAAGCTTGTGGCTAGCATGCCAGATGATCAGGCTGTCTGGGAGTGGGAAGTACACACTCTTGAGGATATGAGATGGAATGACAATCACCAACACCCTATCAAATACAGGAGTAGAGACATCATCAACAGCATGAGATGGTTGATGCAGCAGCCAGCCTATGCCGAGCATCTCATTTACGCCCCACAGCGATGCTTTAACAGTGATACGCCTCTGAAACGCCTATATACTGAAATGCAAACCACGGAATTGGTGGTGGGAGACACAGGTAACCAGAGATACCTGAGGATAATGACATCCTAATTGACGTTAAGTCAATGCTCAGCGTGGGGGACACACCGGCTCCCTTGATCATCATGTCTGACAGAACATATCTCTCGAATCTTGCTAGCGACAAGAAGGAGTGGCCTGTATATTTAACAATTGGCAATCTATCTTCAAAGATCCGCCAGAAGCCCTCAACGCACAACGTCGAATGATCGCTCTTCTGCCATTTCCAATCAAGAACCACACTATTCCCCAGAAGAGGCTGGATACGAAGCGACAAACAAACCGAGAGGTGTTGAACAAGGTACTCCTGCGGGTAATCCACCCTCTCACCTTGAAACACAATCCCAGTGCCGAGAGCGGGTATTACAACATTCTCTGTGCAGATGGCAACTTCGGGCGTTGCAAACTGGTTTTATCAGCATGGCTTGCTTATTTTCCTGGGTGTAGCGACCTACATCATCTCAAGAGACATGTATGTTTTTGGTGAGGGTGTCCAAGTACGAACTTGGGGATTATGTTCCTCCTCACCAGCATCAACCCCGGCGAACTCAGCAATTCCAAAACCAAGTCAGATGATGCCGAACTCCCGTCGTGCCATGTTCACTGAGGATTGAACCTGATTCGACATATTTTCCTGTATCTTGAGTGAACTCCCGAATTCCGACCTCCTCCATACAATTCAGATTGGCATGCTTTAGCACCTCCAGAAGTGGATTTTCTACTTCACAAAGACGAACGAATGGCTCGACAAGTTCAATGCAATCTGGTTCTCGGTGCCTGCTTATCATAACCTCACAGCAAAAAATAAGTTATATGAGCCAGTTTCTCAATGGAATGGGAAGGAGATGAAGGAAATGAGCTGGTACCTGCTTGGAGTTGTAACCCAGACTCTACGAGGCGGAAACCCCACACAGGATCCCATATTGCAACAGGCAATTTAGTGTACATGAGCATTGTTAGAATTCTATATGTATGCTCGATATACCTCTCACGCTGATGCAGCATTGAGCTACTTGGAGGATACCTTGCGTCGTGTTTACACCTTTAAAGATGTTTTCTTATTCACGCTAGCCAGCAAAAAGGCAAAGTCCTAGACCAATGCCCTGAGAACGGGACTAGTGAAGAAGCCAAAGTTAGATGAGGAAACAAATACTGAAACTTGGACGCCCTCCAAGAACCGGAGCGAAATGAGACCCTGGCAGGATTATATCAGCCACCAGATCGATGTTTCCAAGTAGGTAGATGCCAACTTCAACATCCTGAAGATCCACTTGATGTCTCATTGGATCGAACAGATTCATCGATACCGAGCCTTGCAAAAGTATTCTGCTAAGAGATAAGGACAAGTACATAAAACGAATCTCAAGGGCAGTTGGTACACCTCCAATCATAATCACCACTACCTACTGCATGTAATCACCTTTCAGCGTCGCATTCTTTGCTTAAAATTCAGAGAGCTCAATTCCCAAGCCCTCGCTCAGCATCGGGAAAACAGCGCTGCCGCCTGCAAGGTCCCCTCTTCCGGTGCTGATCAGGCTGCCCCCCTGACCTCCCAGTCATATTCCAAGCCAGGATTCATGGGATCCCAATACCGCCATGATTGAAAGAATCCTGACGCTATGATCAAAGACTTCAGAGCATTACTCGACAATACCCAAGACGCAATGGACCAAATGGCAATATTCAAAGGCACGCAGGAGTTTCTCAAGCATAAGTATTGAAACATGACGTATATATCGGATGAACAACTGCACGCACCGGAGCTCTGTATTAACCAAGGTATTAAGGTTCAGGTTGAGGATTTAGAAGGTGAACGCATATCTCAGATGTGTCGATGCATAGGAAGCCAGACCTGGCCTGAAGAGGACCGAAGGAACGACTGGGTGTGGGTAAAGAATTACCCAGTGAGGTGTTATGGCGCGCTGAATGGTCGTCTCCCATGGCTACAGCAACGACTGTTCAAAATCAATCTCCTGAAAGAGGACGGAGCTTTTGTTGAGTCCTGGATAGCCATGGCACAAACCACAATACCAGACAACTCAGGTTACTTAGATACCGCCTGGAAATTTGAACAAGTGAGAACAGCACCAGCAGCCATTGCTTTTCAAGTTTTCAGCGTGGGAAACATCATTGGATGCGCGCATGTAATTCCAGTGATAGGTACTAGTAGTAAGGCAGGGTACGGACGGAACGAGCGATGGATTGTCAATAGCCACATAAACCTGGCGACTAGGAATAATGTGTTTAATTAGTAAAAACAGAATTGCATTTTCCGCGCAGGTAGAAGGAACATGGGAAGAGGTTATCACAGTGTCATCCCGAACATTGCAATCGTGCTGCAACGCGTACCCAAAGAACACCTTCCGACATATGGACACAGTGGGCCACCACGCCAGAGTGTTTGTTTGAAATAGGCGACCGACACAGCTAAAAGAAATGGTGAAACTATGATCGGAGGTTAATTTGCAACGCGATGCATGGCATTGACACTGGGCACGGAGTAAGCCGCCACCGGGGTGGGTCTGACAGCCCTGATGGTGGGCATCCACTCTGATGGAGCCATTCCGCCCAGACGGAAAATCTTTTTGCTGATGATGCAGATGAACCAGGATTGAAATCTATTTGCTCCGTGTGTTACACATCACAGGTTGTATATGACCAATGGCTTTTGTTATGTGATTACCTACTATTACTCAACGATAATTGGGTTGGAATCGTACAATTACTATCACTGAACTTCAACCAATGTGTACAAGAAATCACTCATTCTGTTATTAAAACCAACAAATATGTTGAAATCTTATTCTGTTGAACACACATCTAATACAGAATGAAGTGTCCTTACTGGATAAATAGTCTGCCAGTTTATGTCACCAAAAATAGAGAGGTAGATAGAAGGTTGTACAAATGTAAGCACCTTAGTCTACAGCACAGATGACAAGGCGTTGTAATTACCATACATATGCCGATGGACACAACAATGCACATTATGATTGAAACAATATTATTCGCAAGGAGGCTAGGATACCAAAACATGGACATGTGCTGTCAACTGCTACACAAAGAAATGATATCAGTAGGGACCACATTGGTCCAAGTTCATCAGCAAAAAAAGAAAAGGCATTCTGAGCATTCTGAGTATTTTAAAATTGAAGTTTTCGTTTTCTAGATTATGAAATGTACTTTGGCTTGAATTATACCCAGTAAAATTGTTTTCATATCTTTGCGGGATTTCAAACCGTGGTATAGTATTCTCAAAAGGGTAGAGATTAGTCTGTTGTATTGTTATTTAGTAGAAAGTCAGTCTACTTTTAAAAATAATATATCTAATAGACCTCCAATTGCTTTCTTAGTAATATTATGAAACTTTTGTTTTATATATCTTCATGACAAATCATAATAAAACTTACCATATCTGGAATAGCTCCAGCTATAATCAACAAATAACTGTATACCTTTAATAATATTTCCTATTTTGGTTAGTTTGTTTTTGATTTGTCAATTCTAAATACTAATGTCAAGTTTCATGTCATGACTCAGCAAAGTATTCAATGTTCATAACATTTTTCAAAAATAAAAGTAGCTCACTTTAAGCAATTAAGAAATGTATCCAACTAGGCTATAACTATTTTGGAATACTATACCAAGTTTGAAAATCCCATCAAGTTTAGGATGCAATATTACTCAGCATCATTCTCATTACTTGACCCAACAAAATCGACTAAAAAGAACTGAACTTTCAAAAACCTCCAAAATGCTCAGAATGTTCAGAATACCTTTTTCTCTTTTTGCTCATGTTTGAAATCTTAGAGAAAAGGTATGGAATGTTGGTCAGGAATTGTGGACTGGGTGGTTTAGGAAGGATAAGGGTTTGAGGGTTGGATAAGTAGAGTAGTTCATGAGAGAAGCGTGGAAAGAAGTAAATTGTTTTAGCGTCAAGATAAAGGTGAAATAACCTCTGCAATCTGTCCGGGTAGAAATGGAAGCTTGTAGACGGGGAGATCATGCCTTTACAATATATGATTGGAAAGCCAGACATCGTTTTCTTGATTCTTTACTGACTTTCTTATCATGAGTAAATTATCGCAACGTCCATTAAAAGTATGTCCTGAAAGTAGTAAGTATACTTCATGTGCTGGTAAAACTTAAGTGATGCTCTCTGTGTTAGATTCTATTGTAGCACAGAGAGCATCACTTAACTATCTTTCTACCAACCAACAGGTCCAAGGGCCTTGAGGTTTAACCCTTTTCATGTTCCTTAATCCTTTGAATATAACATTTCACTTCTTACAGACAATGTGTGGTACGATGAAACAGACTTTGAGTTTAATACCAACTTTGAACATGATTCCCTCCATGAAGAAAGTTATCACTTTGAACTTGTTGATGGAAAGCATACATTCAGTTTTCCTTTGCTGACAGTATTCATCAATCGAAAATAGATTATCTATATTGCCAACACCTCAGAACACTGCAATGCAGCACGTACATCTAGATAGTCATATTTGGTACCTAATGAGAATCATTGTCCCTACAGAATTGTCAATCCTCCTTCTACCAGACTATAAGATATCTCATGTGTCATAACCAGTGGCTAGTGGTAGACTGCATGTTGAGTCGGATCTGATTTTGATCCCATTTCAAGAACTTCAACCTTTAATGATAGAATCTATAAAGGGCAGATTTCGGTCATATAGTCGACAATGACATATACTTGATTTGGTAATACTATGGAGATACCAGTATTATTGATTCGAAGGGGAACATAATGCTAGTAGTTAGTGCCAATGGGAACGATATGGTGTGATACGATTCCATAATACAAAATGAAACCCCTGAGTGGGTAATCTCATTGAAAATCAGAATCTAGGCAGAATTTCGCCGAATAGATGTATTGATTGTCCTGATCCAAACAAACATCTTCAAATGCAGCGAAGCACAACATCAGTTGGTCAGAGAAAACAAAGTCCTAGTGCATAGGCCAAACGATATCTCACAGTCTGTGGAATAAGATGTTCATATCCTGCATGAGGCACAGATTGAGCACAACACAGATATTAACATCCAGTCCTAGATAGTTGTGGTAAATCCCACAACTGCAATTGCCTACGTGAAAACACAGACCACTGAAGCATATGCAGAGTTACATCTGGCTTTAGAAAGTAAATACAGTGCTCACTATAAGCTTGATACTCTCATTAAAGGGTGAACAAAAAATGATTACCAGGCGAGGAAACAATTGATAAGTAGATAGGTAATAAGCCTGAAGAACGAGTAGTGTCTAATGAAAGGCTAACAAGGAAGCCAAGGCACTTGGTAAACTTCAGAGGAATTCCATTGCAGAGGCTAAGTGTGTAATTTTAATGAAAGAGAAGGCTTGTACTGAGAAGAAACAGAAATATAGCAATATCAGGAACACTGGAAGGTAAATGAAGAAGTGGCTTCAATAATTCACACGAACCCTCATGACAAGACTTTCGTACGAATCCAACAGGAGATTCATTAACCCTCAATCAATGTCTGTTCTCGCACATCGAGTATGTAATATTAAGCGAACCGATGAACGGATCTGTGTTAGTTACTGTATTGGGGCCAAGGGAGACAGTTATCGGTTCAGTAAAGATTTTACTTGACATTCTGGTGGAGCCCCACCACAACAAGTACATTCTGGTTCAGAATCTAGCACATCTGTATCCAACGATTGGAGTGTTGATGGAACAAAAGGTGGTTGAGCTACAGTATTACCGCGAAATATTGCACAATGTCATTGATCAAATTATCTTGGTTGGTTAGCACTTAAAAGACAAAGCCCAAGATAGATATGATAACAGTCTGTATAGTATGAAGAATTTCTTCCAAGTTGATAACTGGAAGAAGTTTTCCTGTAGTTGGAAAATTGGTTCTTTGATAAGTTAGATGAAGAAAAGACCTCACCTAAAATGAATAATCTGAAGAACTGCAGGAATGTCAAGTATTACCTTGTGAACATAGAGACCCACAACTTCTTAAAATATAGTGGCATATCTTACTATATGTATTCCTTTCAATGAAAAATACATCAAGACATCTTCAATCGAATATCAACTGCTGATGTACAAAGTTCAGATGACACAGTGATCATCAAGTTCATAAGGTCACTATGTTACATGAAGATTGGTTGGCAGGAAAGAGTATGTCTCATCAGAGCCTTGACAACTACCACTACAGGAAGTGGATCAACAGAAGTCAGATGAGCACCAGGGAATGCATAATACGCAAGATAAATACCAAGAAAAAAACAATGATTCTGAAGCCAAGAAACACAAAAATGAAGAGTATCATCGGAAACCTATTCACAGTAATATGGACAAATCACTTCAAGATATTCAGATAGTCCAGTAGAAGTAAGTGCCAAACACAACTAGTGCTAGCGTTATGAATATTCTATCTCAGACAGATTGTTCATCTGCAAGAATCGCATCAATGCTTGATCCAGAAGAAAGAATAAGAATCTCATAGATAAAAAGGAAGCCATGAAGCAGCATAATGCACAATCCAGTTCTAATGTCAGTCCAAGAAATTCCACTGTTGGGGTGACAGACTGTGCAACACCCAAATCCTAATAAACGTTGAACACAGTAGAGTGAGTACATATCGAAATTGATGACTGAGAGATGCTGGATTGGTTTTATATTTTCTGAGGTTCAGAATTGTGAACTTTTATTCACTTACAACAGTTGCCCACAAAACATTATTAATTCTGCAGTTCAGTTTTAATAGGATATCATCTTATCTGTGAAAGAAAGGGTACCTGAGGATGTGTTCAGTACTCGAACAATGCTGGTTAGATAGTATCCAAGTACAAATATATAACTAACAGATTATCTACAAAACAAGAATAACCAACCAGATTTCCTTATGCTTACCTTCAATCCGTAGTTGAAATACATTCTGTTGGGTTTGGTGCAATTTGAAAGGCAGTTAACCATTGAGTACAAAAGATAAGAAAGACAATGCAAGGCCTTGGTTTAAGCTCCTGAACCTGAATCTAAGAATTGGAAACAACAACTACCTGAACGAAGGACTGGTGCAAGAACCACAGTATACATATCCCCATTATTTAAAGAATATGAAGAATGTCCTGATAAGCTATTTCTGTATACCTGGTGTAATACCTCTACAGTGTCGAAGAATTGGGACAAGACTATGGTTGTCGACTTGTAAACCGTTCAGATTTATAATCAGTTGATAATTTCAAATGGGAGATTTTCTTAGGAGCTGGATCGCAATAGATCTCACCAGCCATTTGGCAATAAGATTGTCATTATTCCGAAGAAACCTTCAAATTTGAACCTATATAGTAATCAACTGATGATATACTACAATAATGGCATATTGCCAAGTATGTATGTCTCAGAGAGATAACAGACAACAATGATTAGTTCCAATTCACATTGGAACAGTATCAGCATTATTCTATTAAGACACCCGTTTGTAGATATCCAATTGAATAAAATGATTGTAATATTAAGTTTCGCACAAACAAAGTATGGATTGCTATTGCACATTGCATGATTACACATCATCAGGTAACAACAAAGTGGGATATCCTACAATCACTCGAACATTGCTGGATAAGAATGGTACAAGTGCCAACCCTCCAAGTCATTGAATATGTTTAAGATATCACTCAAATTGGTTACAACAAAACATAAAAATCAGAAATGAGGTTATGAAGTCAACCAGACCACTCATAAGGAATGAACAATGGTTTCTGAGCCGTTACTCTGCCGGCTTATCCTACCGAAATGAAGCATACAGTTGAATGGCTGTGGACACGAATGCACCTAAGTTCACATCATGGCTGCAAAGGCCATTGGTTTCACACATAATTGAGTGAATACCATTCTCTTTGAGCATAAGAGATTGAAAGAATACCACAGATCCGGGAAACAACGGTCCAAGGCACTGATGTTAGTAGGGATGTAGTTCTACTATGTAGAAAATCTTAGTGGAAAGACACTGAGGGTCTGGCTGAGAACGATAGGGTAGGCAGACCAGCAAATGGGCATTGATACGAAGGGTTGATAGTTAGAGAAGTTCATATGAAAAGGATAGATTGTTGCAATTGATAAAGCATGGGTAAAGAGGTATTAAGCCCTCTGGAATATCTGAGGGTAGAATGGCAAGCTTCTTTAAGAGGAGAACTAGCCTTACCAATATACACTTTGGAAAGCCACAAATCTTGGTCTTGAATCTTGATGGTGAAGTGACTTTAACATTGGGAGTGAATCTTTATAACGGCCAATGCAAGGAGGTGGTGAATGCTGTAAGGTTATTACATGTAATGGTAAATGTGCAGTGACACTCCTGGTGTTAAAAGTGATGTCATTGAAAACTATACATCATAACACAGAACACAAAATAAAAATCGATTAGGTTGAGCAAAATGAATCGCAGTATCACGACCTCCTATCAGTGTACCATGCAGAAACCCCCAACACACTACCACCTAATCATTTATTTGACAAATAGGAATAAAAGATTGTTTTTAACTCTAATACACAAACAATGAGGTGATTGATTTGAAAAAACGAGGACAGCCTCCTTGAGATCCCAACTATACTTTCCAAGTGAATTAGCTATTAGTCTTTAAACATTTTCTGAAACAAATCCCTGTCTCAGCAAAGATTTGCCCCAGCTAGTCATCTAATACAGCACCCATATTCTTTTGGGCAAGACCGCATAGAATGAGTGCAGGATCATTTGGGAATTTCCATGGAATCTATCACATTACCGTCATGAATCTGTATCATCTGCCCATTATGGAATAACTCATTACAATGGTCAATGGCTCTAAGACATCAGCAAAATATTTTTCCGTCTTGGGGAAATGGCTCTGACAGAGTGTACATGCCCCATCAGCACCATCAGAGACACCCCAGTGGCGGCCTACTGCGCACCCGGATACCCCAGTGACGTCTTATTCTGCGCCTGATATCAATACCACACGTCACGCTACATATCACCCTCCGATCACAGTTTGACCATTTCTTCTCTGTCTGTCGGTCGCCTATTTTAAACGAAACATTCTACCATTGTGGCCAACTGTCACCATATGGCGAAATGGGTCCAGCGGAGAAGGTGCACTTGGTTTGTAAGTGCTCTTGGCCTTAGAAGTGTGTTTGGCTTGTGAGTGCACTTGGCCTCGTAAGTGCACTTGGCCCTCGTAAGTTCCCATGGCGTGGAAAGTACGTTTGGCTAGTGAGCACACTTGGCCTCGTAAGTAGTGTTGGCAACGAACCGCCTGGGATCCGTACCATTGACGAACCGGTTTGGTTCGAGCGAACCCGGATCCTTGCCAAGTCTTTCGCTTCAAACCCCACCATTTTGACCTACAACTGCGAACAAAAATAAGTAGGCGAGGTCTTGTCCGATCCGCTCGATTGTTAGTGCATCTTGTAGCTAACTTCTCCCGCTACAAGATGCGCTAAATATCGACCCGATCGGACAAGAACTCGCTTACCGATTATCGTTCGAAGATAGATGGTTCGCGAACCGGTTTGTGACAAACCTCGGAACTTCGTCCAAACTTCGGATCGGATCCGTGTCGAACCCCTCCTTTGTTCGATCCATGACAAACCCATCCGGTTCGTTGCCAACACTACTCGTAAATGCACTTAGCCCTCGTACGTGCACTTGGCCCTCCTAAGCACACTTGGTTCCAGTAAGTGCACTTGGCAGCTGAGCCCGGGTAAGCGCCCTTCATATATAGTCTGACTCTTTTCCACCTCTTACTT
>MU122694.1:0-16236 GCA_014904905.1 Wilcoxina mikolae CBS 423.85 | reverse complement strand
CTCCAGGTTACAGTACAGTGTATTCCTCAGGGCAGCTTGTAATTCTCCTCCGCAGACACTCTTGAAGCGAGTTCCACTTCGAGTTCCCCCTAACTCCTTTCGGTACTGAGTCCCCCTTATCAAACCCCTCTCTAGTTCCCATCGAGTTCTTTTCCCAGCGTAATGCTGTTGGTATAATCAGTAGTCCCACCAGATATTCCCGGGGGTGGTGCTCTGCAATTATTGACGGATAGATGGTCACTATGTCCGGTGGAATGGGTCGAGTGGATAAGCTAGTGATATGAAGTATTTCATATCATAGGAGTCGCGCGCCATGTGTAAAATTTAATCTCGGACCCAGACTTGACCATACTATCGAGTGAGATTGAGAGAGATGAGGTGTTGTCCAGTGACAACTGGTGACCACACACGAGTGACGAGCCGAGTTCACAGTTCCTAGCCGAGCGACGTTGCTTCCCTGGTACCACTGTGGGTATTTGGCCGAATAGCCGTGACATCGTATCATTGGGAAAGTGTCGTAGCATCAAGAGGATAGTCCAGTAGCGGTGTTTCGAGTTCCTTGAACTTCTTGCTGTGGGTTTTCTGTCTAACACCTACACCATATTTTGATACCTAGTTGAAAACAATCGTTGGTGACCTATGCTTCGTATCGTCGCTCTGGGCGGCAGCAAAGCCTTAATCTCTGAATGTGAAGCTGAGATATCATGGTTCAAAACTCGCGCTGTTGAAAATATTTTTGGCATGCGAGTGACGATCCATGAGCATCACGTAAGAGCGATGAAGTATTGAGTAATCGGCAATGAGTATCAAGTTGCATGATGCCTTGGGAAAATGAACGCAAGCGATCCGATGACACTCAGGACCCCATATTGCGTGAACAGCCACTTACAATAACAGCGGTGAGGCTGCTATAACCGCATTATTGAATGCGCAACTAAGGACCTTTACCAGACAATCCTCGCGAATCGACCGGAAATTCTGAGGAATAGAAAGGAGTTTCAGAAGGAAATCCAGCTAGAGAGCAAAATCAACAGGGTTGGATCCAGTTTCGCCGAAGAGAGTGTCATGTAGCTGAAGATTATATAACTCAGCCCAAGAAAGAGATCCGCAGTGTCAATTGGCCCAAGCGGAATACCTTCAAAGGATCAGGAAGTATTCCCACCCCCGCTCTGCCAATTGTAACGGCAGAGGTCTACTACTAGTGGTTAGGGGTTCGGCAGCCGGCAAGGCTAAGAGCCAAGGCCAGGTAAGTGTCAACCTTAATTAGCCTCTGCACAAGTACAATTGTACGGTAGCGATTATCTTACATACATACTATTCTACTTAATCACTTATTCTCGTTTGCAACCGTACCCACTCTTATTGACATATACACACCTAAAGAGCCATACTCGGACATACGTACCTCGAGATATATGTTACGTATTTGGCTGACCTCCGATCGGTGTTTCCTACGGCGTTCCAGTGCTTTGTATGGACCCCTGAACTAGCGGCGTTCCCACATTTAGCGGCGGTCCGTTCCATTCCCGAAACTCCATACCTTGAGCGGCATCCCCAGTCCTTTTCTTGCATCTGCAACTGGGAGTCGCTCCATTGATGTTTCATGTACCGCAACCAGACCACCACAGACAAATACTGTTCATTAAGATGAATATTTGCATCCATGCAAGCTCTTAAATTAAATTTGACTGCAAATGCAAAAGTTGTACAGCGGGTGTTAGTGGGCCTGTGGGGGGAGCGGTGAAAAACTGCAGGCCAGTCCATGTATATGAGAGACATTAACACCTGAAGAACACAGTGGGCGCATAGAGATAATTACAATTGCGAAGAATACATAGAGGGTTGGTAGACCTGCGCAAGAGTGGGTAAGCAGGAAACAGTGAGCGGAAGTTAAGAACGCCAATGACTCATCATCCTAGCTGAAGTCGGCAAGTGCACCTGGAGAAAGAGAGTCTACAAACGCAAGTGCACTTGGAAACTGTCGGAGCCCAAGCGCGCCTACAAGTGCACCTGCGAGGCAACCGAAGCTACACGCACTTGAAACCCGCCCAGAGTGGAATGCACCTACTCTACACCTACAAATATACCTAAGTGGAAATGGACGCACGGGGTGGGTTGGCCTTTTGCAAAACTTACAGACACATCTACCCTTCAGCACTTCGATCGGAAATGCGGATCGCACTACATGCAAATCCAAGTCAACTTGTGACTTGCTAGAAACATGAAGTCTAATTCTCCATATTATTGCTCCAAAGTCCCTTCTCTCTATACTTTCCATCATCATCTAAGCCCTGCTCATCATCTATATGTACAAGTAGGTTTCCAAGCTCCGTTTGCTCATTCTTACTCCCAGACTCCTATATATCTTGTCTCATCCTCCCCATCGCTTATAACAGATACAGAGGGTTTTCACACCCCTTTGGCTTCTTTCCTCCGCGTTTAGAAGAGCTGGGGCCTGCTGCTCCAGTTGCTACCTTGGCTGTAGCAGTCATCTGGCGCTTTTTTGCTTTCTCAGAGTTGATGCAGTTGCGCGAATGCTTTGAATGATGCCGCACCCAAACCCTGTCGCATGCGGTTCAAAAGTATGGGCACGTCGGGATTCACGTTCAAGAATCCACCCTGACCCAGCCCATTAGCGGCGCAACTATCTACAGGTAGCGGCAAAGCGAGAGCATTCCCGGCGCCCGCACAGGCTTGCCCGGGTCTACAGTCTCGACTGTCCCGGTGGGGTTTTTGGTGTTGGCGCTTCGTGGTTGAATCTCACCTCTCTACTGTGCCTTCTATATACTTATCAAGACATCGTACAAATTTAATCGCCATGAAACCAGACAATTACTCGTTGTTTGCCTGTCGTTCATTGTGTCACTCGGTATGCGTTGTAATCTTACAAGACTTATATGTATAACGTCAACGCCGAGTCGAGTATATCGTCGAAATCGTGCCCTCCGCCTTCACATATGTGTACGGGAACTATTCTGGAAGCGGAGTCACTGATACTGAACCAGCCACAGTGGTTTGGACATCAGCCGTCAGAAGGGGTTGTCCGTGCGGCCTAATAAATGTAGTTGTCAGCGTCAAGAAGCCAATGTCCAATGAATTGAATTTGGCAGCAGTGGTATTATGATGGTCTCTATCCGTTCAGTTATGTCCTTCGTTGAAAACAATATTCTTCTACCACATCCAGTCCAACCCTAACCCTCATAATCACGCATCCCGTCAAACTGGCAATGGCTGTGATTCCTTGTAGCAGATTCGGAGGTCCAAACTACAAGGGGGTAGGGCTTTGTGCATCCAATATCGTCATTTTCGACTGCACTTGTGCGTTACTCGGATCATGAGGGCGTGGGCTGCAACATCTACTCAGTGCCGCCAGTTCCGGTCCTTCTAAATTATGTATTGGACTTTGGCTGTTTTCTAGTCTAGAATATGATTGGTGATTGTTGGCATTTGATCGTCGCCGCGACAGGTCACGTCAGTCCGCATTGCTGCGTCAGGTGGAAAGGCCATGTCAGGCAGAATTTTTGACGCGCTCAGCAGCCGCCCAATCACAATACAAGAAACAGGATGGCTGTGTGCGCTTTCTAGATTCGGTTCCGGTCAGTCCATTGAAGTGCCGAGCGGTGGCGGTGGAAACAGCAACTGTACATGCAGAAGCAAATGTGTGACCACGAATCTAATTTTCCCGGTGAAATCTGCTCTTCTTTGTCCCAATTCCCAACAGGATAATCGCAAAACGGCTTTGGTACTTCAATGTAATCACAACATGCCCGTGGTGTAGGGTACTCGTTTAAAACAATCCTTTCCAAGTTTAGGTTAATTTTACCTAATTGTGTATGGAAAAAATGCAATTCAGAGAGAGATTCAGAGTGACAATGCAGAACTGCACATCGGGGAAGTCGGTTGAAGCGGCATTATTCACGTCATATTCCTATATAGCTCAGTCATTTTTATGATCAGTCGATCCTCGGACAATATGTATGATTCAACTTTTTCGCGTTCGTGGCAGCCGCCTGATTCGGAAAGGATCGAATAAGCGATAGACTGCATGCAATCGTGCGACTACAATCGGATATGGTATGGTACATAAAGCGTGCAGTTATTGATATCCTGTTATAGTCCCCAGATTTAAAAGATGAAAATTCTTATCATTGTATCGTCAGAAGTTGTCTTGTAACAGATGTGTTGCTAGGAATTACGAACCTGGGCAGTGCAACACCGGCAGTAAATGTATGAAGCAAATGAGACACAGTTACCTGAGTGGGAGCGTCTGGTGTACGAAATAAGCGGTTTTGCCGCATTTAAACACGAACACTCAAACCATGCCCTTAAGCCAATCTGAACCTTGGATCAGCATCTGCTTCGCAAAAAACAATCACTAGAAATGTTCCCCAACACTCCGCTCAGCCCGACGCCTTTTAGAAATTTTTTTCTATCAATCTCTGTTGCTGTGTTAAAGGAGGATGATCTCGCGCGTCATCCCCTACATTATCGGTTATCCGGCATGCTCTGTGAAATACTTGCCGCGGAGGTCACATTCATAACCGCCACAAAACTATGATATCACTGGAGTGAAGGGTTGATTTAAATCTCGAGAAGCAAGCTGATTTGTAGGAATGTCTCAGCCGCTCTCTTTTTGGAAGTACCTGCATGAGACCCCGTTCACCAAATCCAAAAAGTCAATCAGCTGTCGAGGGTGTCTCTAATTATCTCTAGGACTACGCAGCTTTCTCCAGAAGCTAAAATCAGAAGAAGAAAATACCGTATGAAACTTGCCCAAGAATTGACAGCGGTTGGATGGAATACATGTAGAGTACAGTTTTAGTGCGCTAACTCATCTTGTTCGGCAGACTGTACTCTGCTGCCTAACAATAATAACGATGCGATTTTCTAACTTCAACTTGACAAGTCGGCGGCAATGCTACAGAACGGCCCTCTGGTGCTAATCGCCTTATATATATCTAGCACGAACATGCCAAGTCTGTACCGGTGGGTCTGATTCCAAGTCCTATTTCCAATAACAGTGCTATTGTTCTGACCTCACGACACCCCTATCATACATATCCAACCGAAACTGCGCCATTATGTCGCTTCGGTGTCTGAGTTGGTTTGCTGCCATCCTTGCGATATTTCACTTGGCCCCAGTTTCATCACTCGCAATACGCCAATCTTCTGGTGCACAGGAAATTCAACGCCTACTGGAAAATTGCTCTACCGATATAGTGTTACCAATACTGCAGTTCATTACCACGAACTATATCGCACATGCATTCACTGTACGGTTCAGTCCTGGATATGGCGTTCGTTATTCATTATTACATTTCCTCTTGACTCTCGCCTTTCCATATTTCGGACTTTTGATGGCGTGCCATACCTTGGAACAGCTTCCAATCTTCACAGGTGATCCTTTAGACTGTGCATTAAAGGCCGGCGCATTGTGTACTATTGCCCGTACAGAAAAATGGAGACCCGAAAGAGGGGACAAAATATGGCTGATGTGAGTTTGTCTATTCATTTGCGTCGTCCAAAATACAGCTACAATGCTAATTCAGATCAGAAATGGTACCAGCGAGGACCAAACAACAGCGTCACTTGATGCAAGCCCTCAGGACCACTCAAAAAACCTGTCTAGTGGCGAGCGAACGACAACTGATGGCATGGTACAGGTCTACTGTGAAGAAGAGGGAATGGAAAGTCTACCGCAAAGCCTTATGAAAGTTCATGGACTTTGCCGCCTACCACGCGCACACGCCTCAGCAAAATGTGAAGTGTGCAGTGTCAATACAGTTGCACCGGAAGCACCCACTGGATTGCAACATTGCCAAAAAGGCCAGTACACGCTTGTGCGCATCCCCCCGCACTGTACAGTAAATTGGAAAAGACGTGATGATTTCCATCAGGAAATCACAACGTATCACTCGAAAGATGGTCATAGGGAAAGGCTGTGGGCTGTAAGTTTCTCTCGGTGTTATTTTATAGTGGTTTGCTAAACCAGAATTAGTTCATTAAGAAATGTTTCGGCAAGGAAAGCCCCGTCAAGGAAAAGCCTCGATTAGCAGATTACGATATCGGCATTTCAGCTCAACTTAGCGTAATTAAATCTATGATCGCACTCGTGCAGCTGTATTCTACCATCACAATTCTTAAGGACAATAAGCCTAAAGACTACGGGGCCTACCAATTGACCTTGCTTCCTTACGCAATAATGACCTTGGTAAACATTTTATCTGGTTTATTCACGCCATCCTATTCCTCGGTCTATATGGTCGAGTCAACACTTATGAAGGAAGCTGAAAACAGAGGTGGTGTATTTGAGGGTACTGTGGGGGTACTTGACGAGTGTGAACCAGCGATCCTGCACACGACAGACTTTGAAGTAAGAGAGGTGGCAGTGTCACCAGCAGACGGTGATCCTCACAAGGGTGAACATGCGGTCGCGGAGACGGCACTATCGGAACGAGGGATGACGAACAGCCTTCCTATAATACGGTATCGCCATTTTTCGCTCACAGGTGGCGATCTTATTCGAGGTTACTTTTTTTACTTAAAACGAAGAATGCCTATTCTGCGGTTGATCCGAAACAATATCTCACACCATCAACCGAGCGAAGGTGATATATTGGGCTCACCCGCCTCGAATAATGGCACCCAGAATATACTACCTAACCCAAACCATACTCATATTTCCGAATCTTCGGAAAGCTCATTTTGGCATATATTCAAAAAACGAAACAATCCGCAGCCGGCGGCGAACTCCAACCGATATTACTTTGTATTCTCCATCGGCAACGCTAAGCACCGCGCATGCGATCGACGTTAGTTGCAACCTGTGATGGATGTCCTGATTCTCACAGCTTTCGCACTGCCTTTTATTACAATATACATGCTTACCGGATTCAAAGCACCCGACAATAGATGGCACGGAGTTGTATTCATGCTTTGGTTGGCGGTTGGAGAGTTTCCATATCCTGCGCTGGCATTAGCTTATTGGAGTATGGTTAACTCGCAGTTTAAGGGTCGCGTCTTGATGTGGGCAATCCGTGTGGGCAATTGCATTGCGCTTCTAGCTGCATCTTCTGCAGTCGCTGGCTTTTATTTCGTTGGAGATATTAAATATCACGAGTTGTCTAGAGCTAATGCTAATTGCTGTGAGTCCCGACTCACTACTATGTTTGGTTGGCCCGCCACTGACTTCAATAGCAATTGCCCAACAGGCTGTCGCCAGCATGTTGAACCAAAACACATCGGCAGGCTATGCAAATCAAAGCTTGTTCAATTGAAGGCCAGAGAGAGTGAGTGGTGAGTCTGCCATGACCCGAACCGTATTGCAGCTATGATTAAGATTCCGATAGAGCCAAAGAGGTTCAGTAATATATATATTTGCGCAGGAAGTTGGTCATGGGTTGGACACAGCGACGGGGTGTTTGGCGGCTGCAGTGCTGGATTCTATGGTTCCGGAAATTGTTCATTAGGAGATTGTCATTTATTTCGTGTGCAGTATCCACCGGTACCTATCCGTGAACGACGGGTATTCTTCTTTTGAATTGGGGTTTTTGAGATTCAATATACTGTAATCATGGTTGTGCAAGTGTCAAACTGAAGGTAAGATCATTTCTTATAGAGTCACCAGGTAGAAACCCACAGAGGAAAACTTTGCGTCGCAATGGATCCTGTACCACTCGTAGTAAACCATCGCATGCAGCCTTAATGTTACAAAGTTGCAAACTGGAATTTACCCAAAGAAACCCCGATATTTTGCGAATGTATGGCTTTCAGCAGTCATGTGATCAATAGATCTGCAGAAGTATCACTCCCGAGATGACTGTTGAAGATTCCGTGACTCCAGGGCCCCCACAAGGCAAAGGTCCCAGAATCTCCTCGTCTTCCTTATCACATCCCTTCATTCATCCCTCCGAGGCTTATCCCGCTGAAACGTATTGCAACAGCGATTTGGTGTAGAAAATCAACAAGCGGAGAAAGTTGCGTAAGTTCGCAATAATAAATAGCCAGAGATTACGTTTCCAACGAGTAAATTCCGCTATCTGCCCTGGCGGTTACTATGATACTGCTTTTCTCAGCCTTGCCCTCCCACGATTGAAGGTTTCTCCATATCCTCGAAGTCCTCATGTTTGGAACTCTAGGTGCGGCTATTGGTCTACAAAAGCGATAGACATCGAAGTACAGGCTCAGAGCAGTTGGAAAACAGTTCGTTGATAAATAAGAATGTTTTATTGTATATACTTAAGTAAGTATGTACAAATCGAGGCGAGAAATAAGAAAATTGAACGCAGACCGACTGGCATGCCACGACTCACGTGATATCTGAAAGGGGCCACCCATACGATAAGTGTGTTCACCGATCATAAGAATCTCGAATACTTTACAACCTCAAAGATTCTAAATTGGAGGCAAGCCCGCTGGGCACAAGAGTTGACAGGATATGACTTTGAAATATTCTACCGACCAGGCACATCGCGAAGATGTAGCGGAGTTGGAAATTTGGAAATGCAACCGAGCTTATTTGTCTTTGGGGTGAAGTTGTAAGTCTTTCGGACGGATTTGGTCCTTTGGCAGTTTGGTTCGTTGGACCACAGCGAAGTGTGATGGGTTTGGCTCTTTGGGCTGGCAGCAAAGTTATTGGTCTCTGGGCTCGCATTGGTCTTTGGGCTGAATTCGTCACTAGTGTGCAAAGTATGGAGTCATGACGTCGATAAACTTACTATCGGCAAAGCCTATCCCCACTGGCAACTCCACCACCCAGGTTCTCCCATCGCTGCAGTGTGAAAATCTCACGATGATATTACCATGGTGTTGAGGATTACAATCGAAGGTACAGGCTTGATCCTTGTGACTTGGGTAGATCTCCAAGTCAGATTTGCCTGCGGAATCACCAGCTTGATTCCAATCTACTTCGCGTGTATGCATGTGTGTGTGCGAGCGCATTTACATTGTTTGGAATAGCCACAGTAGTATTCCCTCGGATAATATGTTATCAAAGATTTGGCCCAAATCTTTTCCTGCATCCTTCTGCGTTCCGGTGCTTTATGGGCGTCCGCACTTGCGGTGTGCCTTGGATATAGCGGCGTTCCAACTTTTAGCGGCATTCCTGAGCTTTAACGGCATTCCTAGAATAGTGAAGTTCACCCAGCGAAACCTTCCCAACGAAGCCTACCCAGCGCCAGCAGAGCTCATTAAACGACGCCTACCTAGCGAAGCCCCCCGAGCGAAGCCTCTCCAGCGAAGCCTCCTCAGCGAAGCCTACCCAGCGGCCGCGAAGCCCATAAAACAATCCCCCACCCCACCTAGAGACGCCTACTCAGTAGCAGCGAAGCTTACCCAGCGGCAGTGAAGCCTGCCCAGTGGCAGAAAAGCCCATTCAACGGCGCCCACCCAGCGAATCCTGCCCAGCGAACCCCCCCTTATCAAAGCTCTCGGGCACCGACCAAGCACCCCCAGCGAAGCCTACCCAGCTGCAGCGAAGCCCATTGAACGATGCGCACCCAATCATCGCTTTCGCAGGCTATATTGTAACGTACAAATCCGGTGTCCATATCTCTTAGTTATATCCATGGACTTCCGCCCCACTAGCTCCATCCTCCAGACACCACAGCCAGTGCCATACCCACGGTTTAACTTTTGTAAATGTAGTCCGATTCTGGAGGATGTGCCGGCTAAAGTATTGTCTTCGCAAGCTCTATTTGGGCGTTCAAACCCGCCGTCCATATTTCTCCTCTGCATGGACTTCCGCCTCCTGCTGGCCACTGCTTCCAAATGGCCCGCCCCAGGCCATACCATACCATACCATACCCCTGGTCTAGCTTTTGCAAACGCTGACGGATTCTGGAGCTTGTGCTTGCAAAAATGTTTCGTTTCCGTATGCTCTATTAGGGCGTACAAGCCCGGGGCGCGGAGGAATTCGGCATGAGTAGATTTGTTACGATATGGGGAGAACCGTGGGTATAGACTATGGTACAGAGAAGAGAGGAGGAAAAAGACTCGAGATATATACAAGAGAGTTGTGTGCCTTGTGCCTCACGGGGGTGTCTCATCATCAGCTCCGGTTACAGCCAGCTCGTGTCAGGTCCCTGTACATATGTAACAGACTTATCGTCACTCGAAACGAGTGATATTTATAAGAAATGTTTATTCTGAGCAAAGGCCTCCGCTGGGTCACTTGAACGCGATTTGGATGGCGTGGGGATGTTTAGCAATCTTTGATGTATTGTTGAATGCTGACCTTACAGAATCCGCAAATGGATATTTTGTATTACAGTGACGTAAAGAACCAACAGAAATACAAGAAAATGACCTCCCATTCAGGCAGTACAGTACTACTCTTCCCAGTTCTCCAGCGGCCGACGTAAATACTCTGTCTCGTCCACAGAAATAACCGGATCTACAAGCGGCAGCTGCTCGCCCGGGGTTTTGGAACCTTTCTCTTTATGTTATCGCACTCCTTCATGGCTGCCAGGATTTGGTCTCCGTGCATGACTCTGCCACCTTGTATATGCCGAAGGATCTGTCTGTGTGGCTTTGCAAGCTTCGGCTCCCCTTCATGACGGGCCATATCATGGGTTACAATCTCGGTTTCAGTGGGATCGACCCCATTGTTTGCTTCAACAACTGACCAATCAACCGTGCTCATGTAAAATGCTCGATTGGGGGTAATCCTCCAGTAAATTCAAGCAAAGTCGCCGATGCAATTTGCGGTGATGAGAGATCCACTCAAAGTCGATAATATAAAGCCAAAGCCAAAGCCAAAGCAGTAGAAGAGCCGCCGTGTCTAAACACCAGAAAAGATAGCCAACTCAACTACAGCGAGCGTGCAACCCCATGTGTAACATTCGCGACACCGCGCGTTTTATCGCCAAAAAACAACAAAAAAACAAGAATGGAAGGAAGGGTATTAGTTACTGAAAGGACTGCTTACGTTGAACATTGTTTGTCGCTTTTGGAGCCGCAATGTCGTTGTTTTGTCGCTACAATTGCCGCAGCACTATGACCGCCCCATGGCCAAAGTCGTTGGCACAGACGACTTTTTGCAGATGGCTGTCGCGCAGCGGCATATCCAAAGAAAAGAATACCCTGAGACCTTTTTGCCTCGTTCGCAAGCTCGCTCGGCAAAAGAACCAAAGGGGAGAAAATCTGGTCAACGAGAGCAACACAACCAGCGACAAAAATACCACTCGGTATCCCCGCAGACCAGGTTGCTTGATGTAAGGCATTAGAGCGGCGTGAGTAGTAACGCCAATATATCGATCTGATCCCGGACCGAGAACCTGCATTGTGCACAGGGGCAGTTGTAGACTTGTAGTGGAGCTGAGCAAAAACTTCCTGCCTACCACGTGCTTTACACGGCCTTGTCCGGAACGTCAACAGCAGTCGACAACAAAAGCGGGGCCAATACTGCAAAGTGGGGCCAATACTGCAAAGTGGGGCCAATTCTCCGCTCCTACCCGGGATCAACCTGAGACTAATGTGCGTCGACAATGCCATCGGACCGGCCCGAGCCGCGCGGGCCGAGCCGTACAATCCCTGCCTTCCGCCTTGTCGTTCATCGCTAGCAGACAGTCAACCCGTTCTTTCACACAACATTTGAGTGCCCACGTGCTTGTTCCGCTCATTTCCTGGGAGCAAGGAGAGTGGGACCACAGGCTTGAGGACCACCTATTGTTTTTTTAGGTCGTCCGAACCTCAACCCTAACCCTACCCTTTCCTTCACCACTGGCTCTTCGTCCATCACGACGCCTTCACCACTGCGACCACCACCTCCATTCCCTCCCCACTATCGCCACCCTCATCAAGGTCATGAATTGCGTTCAGCAGCGGCGGCGGCGGCGTGTTCCGCGGCGTTCAAGGTGGCGTTGAACGCTGAGCGTCGGGCGAAACAGAGTGGAACAAGTCTATAAAGCCTTTTCAAGCGCCATTGCGCTGGGTACGGTTTGTACGGGAGGAAACGGTCTGCGTGCCCGCCAGCCCGGGAGTGTCGTCGACGTCCAATTCGGGTCTTTAATCTTCATCCTTCGAGGATTATTTATCCTCGTTTGAATTTGGGTTAGCGGTTACTCCAGAGGCAAATATCATTGGCCGTGTCATATTGAGATCACATTCTTAGCGTTCGATTACTTTACCGACAGATGAGGTTGGAACGTCGCTGCTCATGGTTCGTACTGAAGGATTGTCATTTTGGGTCGGTTCTTAAACGAAATGTCTGCTATCTGTCATCTCCATATCTGACCACGTGGGGGTTGGTTCTACCATATCAAAAGGTTGCATTGGCCTGAGCGATGGCTAATATCCTCGGAGGCTGTTAAGTCCTATATAAAATAGTTACGGTGGCCGAGATCTCGAGGGATGGCATTTTCGCTGAAAATCACTTATCCATAGTGTTTTTCATTTCACCGCGGTTCATACTCTAAATCTCCCATTTCACCCTGGTTCATATTCAGAACCTGTCGTTCCCAGAGGGCCGTTCCAACCTCATCTGTCGGTACAGGATATGCCATCATTCGATCATGCTTATCACTCGACCGACGGTAGGACAGGATATGGAAGCTTTATTTATCCGCTCGCCGCCTGGAGAAAGTGAACAGCACCTTCCACGCTGCTGCGGGAATGCTACTTACTTGATGGCATCGTATACCCGGCTATCTCATACCGCCTTCACCTTCCGCAAAACGAGTCATGCATTATCACTCACGGAGTCCCGGCGACGTCTCGAGATCATTTCAAAAACGGACCCGAGATATGTCGTCCCGCAGCCCCAGAAGTCTCGTCCTACCCGTTCTCGAAGAAGTCCGGTCTTGTCCGGGACATCTGGTCTCGTGCCAAACACTACTAGTGCGAACTGACGGAAGAGGCTACGAGTGGCATCTTAGACGAGTTTAACTCGATGATGGCAGGATGCGACACTTTCCACATATTGGTGTACCGTTTGAACGATTTCCAAATCCGCACTCGTCTTCTCCTTTGCAAGTTTAGGTAGCTGGCGAGCCGCACGCTCGTGTGCGATCGCAAGTGATGGAAATGGTTTGTTTGGGCTATTCCATTCGGGAGACTAACGTGCTACCCAGTCCAGGTCTCTGCTTTCGGTCCCTACAGCATCCATTCCTCAAATCTCCAGGACCAAGGCAGTCGGTGTGTACGTACCGAGTGATAGCCTGTGCAGGATGGCTTCAGCCTGGGGCGTTGGTAACTCTAATCGTAAATATCAATAGTTAGATACGCTGGCTCATGCCACTGTACTGCGTCCCTGGGATTCACCGCACAGCATTTTCAAGTTGGTCATTGCCGCCAGGTCATGGCTCGTCACTCGGTTACTATCAATCACTTGGTCTTACTTTTGGTACAGAGATAGGTAGATGCTTAATTGATTCGGTAGAGGACTTCGTTCCCGTATATCTATCTGCGTGACGAAGCTCGGGCCATACCCACAGTCGTCACAGGGTAGGTTATCTACATATATACAACACTCGGAGTATCACATGACGGCCTGCCTGGCCCTATAGGTTGGCAATCTTACTTTTTAGAAGACTAAAATCCCCAGTCCAGGATGAATATACCCGGAAATCTGTAGTCCGGGTCAGGGCGAGCCTTCGGGCCGGCGGGACGCACTATTGCCATCCTGAAATGGAGTCCAGCCGTAGTCGCGGTTGGCGGAAAGCATGGATAGGATGAGTGGCCATACAGGCTCTGTAGACGGATGTGCTGACGTCAGCTTTGGAGCGATCCGGATATCAGGAAGGTGATGGCAAACGAGAGACGACCAACCGGTATATCGACGCGTGAGTCGAGGGCGTCAATGTACATGTACTTAATGAAGCGGTGCACGGAAATTCTGCAGGAAACCGATCTGGAAGGTGGGTAGAATCTCTAGTTAGTCGAGGTCGAGTTTGTCGCTGTCTCGAAGTTCTTGTAACTGTACCAGCGGTGGTGGGGTGGGTTCGATGGATAAGATTTCAACGAGTGGTGAGCATCATGTTTGCGTCTTGATGGAAGGTTAAAGCAATCATATATACCGAGACCACAGCTACACCCCACACGTGTAAACGCCGCCAACGACAGATCCTTCTGAGCTAAAGACCGTCAAGGCAATACCCAATGCATTTGTATCCGAACGAGCGTCGGCTGGTCCTTTCGCTAAGTCTGTGTTTACCCACGCACATGAAAAAGTCAGTCAAATACTTTGTGCAGATATTGGAAGGGATAAAACTATGTTTTGAAAGCGCTCTGAACTCGAGCTTCTTGAGATTAACCGAAAACGTTCTCTACTTGATGACAATATCGATGAAACCCTCAACCGAGCAAGATCGATGCCGGCAAGCACGCAACCGCCTGATATGACAGTGCCTAATGTGAATTTCCAGCGGTGGATACCAACACTGAGGATCTTAAGGATCCAGCTGACCTAATGGCGAAGACGCACAGGTTCAGAAGGGTTACACTGTCGGTGTTGGGCACAAAGATGACTGACTGACGATGGTCGGGTATTAACGACTGTTGTTCCAACAATGGAGAAATGGCCAGTAAAGCCTGCTACCAGCGATATCTGGCAGTTTTTGTGGGCTAACATCAATCCCAAGACTCCCGGTGAACACAAAGACAAAAAAGTGGATGTTAGCTTTGCATCCTTGAACGATTTCCTGGTCACCAAAATGCGCCAACATGAGCCGCAGGCCGACCCAGCTATTGCGTTGGATAGAGACCCAGTTAATGCTTCTCAGGCTTCTCGAAGTTAATACTATCCTGTAGAGGACCCCGCAGAGCGCAGTCTGCATACATTACTAAGAGCGAGACTTGATGAATGAATAATTTATTTTTGAGTTATCTCTGGGGGATTCTTTGTTGTTATTGGAAGCTGGCTTGCATTTGTGTCTTCTGTGTTATTGCTTGTCATTACCTTGCCCTGTGTGTAAGAACGATACTCCAGGTATTCCAGAGTGAAGATGAAGGTAGCGACCTAGAAACGCATATAGTGTACGGCAGCCCGTAGCCTGATAATGTTGTCACGCTGTTACAATAGATGCTTGATTGATTGTCTACCGAGGCCCAAAGGTCCTGTATATATACAGCCTCGTGCTGACGTACTTATGTATCATTACCATATCCTGATACAAGGCTCATACACGATCCAGGTACATATGCAACACACGCGATGCAAAATGTATCGGGTGATACTATATGATGCACCAACTAAGTATGATTTTTTGTAATCAGTAGTCTGCCTACTTACTCTTGCACCGAGTCTTCTTCTGCTGGTACATACTCCGGCTCGCTATCCTCAATATCTACTGGCGATGCATCGCGGAGTTCGAACGGAGTTGGGAATACACAGTTTATTTGGAACTACAGCTGAACTTTTCGGCCTTTCGAACGAAGTTTTAGGTCTTTGAGCGGAAATTGGTCCTTTGGGCCTGCTGTCAAGGATCTATGGGATGAAAGTAGCCCTTAAGTTTGGAACGAAGTGTGATGACGTTGCCCGGCCCTTGTGCCAGAGGAATCGTGGCATTAATGAACTTAGCTTTTAGAGGAAACTTTATCCCCTCATCTGCCCGCCACCACTGGGCTGCTGAATCACACGATGTCCAACGGCCATGGCGTAGAGGTTTTCGATCGATGGTAATTAGTTAATGACAGTAGTTTGGTACCTGGAGAGAGCAGTACAGCTTAATTACCATAAACTTAAATGCAAACCGCTGCCCACTAACCTCAGAACCGACCAACAGCCAAATTTCAAGCAGCGATAAATGACACATAAACCGAACCACCATATTAAACCAATAGTAGAAATTCGAAACCCAGCCTTGTTTACAGCAGGCAAGTTGAAAACTGGTATTGGCACAAAGTATTATTAATAAGTCCGCACCTTTGAACCACCTCCGCCTTCCAAGATTTAGCACAAAAGGATGAAAATCACACAAACAATGAAACGAAGGGGAAAGCTTGACAAGTAGCTGAGTATTGACCCGTTACCATATTAGATACTTAGCTGAACAGCAAAAATTTGTACGGAGAGTGTGGTCAATGTAATATGCTACAGGCGTTGCTAGAGTTGCTGTAAGAAAATTGGCCGTGTGCCGGTCCCCAGCCACGCCGCCAAACTACACCTAAGTCAAGATCCATTTTCGCCATGCATGGTATTGTTAGTGGTGGTGCAGTTAGTGAAGGTGAAGGCGGGTTGAACACAAAATCAAGGTTTAGCGTGATGTCACATAAAATCACTCGAACGATTTGCGCCCT